>VYXF01008051.1:1621-76391 GCA_013397295.1 Polioptila caerulea | reverse complement strand
AAAAAAAAAAAAAGGATCAAAAAGGGCAAATGTAGTTTTTATATAACCAAAAAGATAAAGAACAGAGATATACAAAATCCAGTCATTCAAAAAATACACTCAACTGAAAAGACACTTGTAAATAATTGTATGGATCAACTTAATACTGGAATAATTAATTCATTACAGACTTTCCTCAATTAAAAACTAATGCCTTTTACATCTTAGAGATGCAAAGGGAAATTAAGCTTCATTATTTTAAGTTAAATTAAATTAAGTAAAATTAGTGTGTTGCGGATTCACTAAATTGAGGAAAGCTAACTCAAATTTCACTTTCATATCTCATGCACACACTTTTATTCCAGACTCAGAGGACAGGAAGGGTTTATATGAATTGAATGCAAACTAGCAAATATAGTTAACACTGTGCTTTCATGTTACTATTTCTAAGCTAAAGAAAAATAGAGTTACGTTTCAGCCAGGTATTTCATCAAACAGCCCTTTTCCCTTGATCTAATGTGTCTGAACATTCTTTTATAGAATTAACCTAAACTCAATACTTAATGAAAGTTTTGCAAAAGCCACAGCTAAGGTTAAAGACGCAGTTATTTAACTGTTCCTTCATTAGAGAAAAAAATTGAGGTGTTCAGAAAAATGGTATGGGCTTGAGTTTAGTGTTTGAGCCAGCTGCTGCAGGCAGACACACATACACATTTGGAAAGGTATCAGGCTGACATGAATGACATTATTCCACATTTCATTTGGGGACCCAAGCCCTAGACTGGATAACTCAGTTGTAAAATTAAACATATCAAAGGGTTCTGCAATATAAAAAGTACAAGAATCAACAGCAATGTCTTCCTATTGCAAAATGCATTCCCAAGGGTGAAAGTGCTTTTAGCCAGTGTCTGGTAGAAAAAGAAACAAAAATTGAAGTGCTTTCTCTGTCTATAGGAATACTGTAGCGCCACATGCCTCAGGTAAAAAACTCAAACCTCTCATGACTAGCAACTCTGACTACTATATCTCATGGATGTATTTGTTATTTTCCACAATTCTTGGTTTACAGTTAATTTCCTCTGGGTTCAGAGGACAAATAAGGCTGAGAACATGCTGTGCCCAGGAATTTTGCTTTTCAGTTGCATCCACCTTTTAGGAAGATGGATAGCTTCCTGTGAGACATAGCACCATTCATACCACATTAGAGAAGGGAATCTCTCATGCAGAAGGTTCTAGTGCTCTGCTTGTATAGGAGGAGGTTTCTAAAATTCACATGGACCCTTTGTTTTCCACATTCTACAGCACTGATTCTATACTCCACCTCTAGGCCTAGGACCCTGTTATTGAACTTTTATCAGTATTAAGAGATCTGAAATACAACTGCTGCATAGTGCATGTGCTTTTATAGCTGTTCATATGTTCATGAACTAATGATGGGAAAGGAAGAGAAAAAGATACATTAAAACCCCTAACAGATGTGATAGCAATTTTTCTTGATTTTATCTTATCACTTTAATAAAAGCGATTGCTAAACCAGTTTTTAATGTTAGAAAGCATCAGCACAGCAGATCCAGATGCAAGAAATGGAATTTTTTGGAAATCTGGGATATCTTTGAGTTGTTAATAGCTGGGTAACCCAACTGCTGGAAAGTCATAGTCCCCAAATACCCATTAATACGTACTTTCAAGGGCTTTTGTTCTAGACAGAAGTAGACTTTTGTGGAAATTTTTCTACAAAAAGTAACTAAACTTTTTCTTCTTGTATAGAAAGTGATAATTTTTATGTAATTTACAAAAAGCTACTTTAAAGTTCTTGAAAATATTCTGAAATATAATATATGACGCTGACAATTTCAATGGAATTTAAACTTTTTTGGTCTTCTCCCTTATCCCTGTTTTCTTTCACTCTTTAAGTCCTTTCATTTTTCTATTCCATTATCATAACAGGCTATTCAAAAATGCTTTTAATAATTTTGTTTAAATAATGAGTTTTGTTTCTTGATGTCATTTGGCCTCCCATTAAAACAAAAATTCAATAAAACCTTTCATAAAGTAAAACATATTCCAATAAAGTTCCAATAAAGCAGAAATGTATTGCAACAGTTGTGAAAAAGTACCCTGCCTTATACTTTGCTTGGCTGAAGACATGGCTAAAAGCTCTGTAACTAGAGTTCCAAAATCTAGAAAACAAGTATCAGAAAATGTACCATTTAGGCTCTTATAGTAGCCCACATATATATTATCCTTGTAGAGACAAACATAGTTTCATATAAGATTCAATAGCTGTATGAATTAAAGAATTAAAAAAAAAAATAAATGGAGAAGTAAAAAAGCCAAAACAACACAGAAAAAAGCCCCACAACTCCAGAAAAGTTCAGTCATAACTGTGAAGAAGTTATTAAAAAAAATCAGTGGGGTAAGAAAATCATTAATGACAACCTTAAGTATATAGGACCTATAAGTTCTTTTTCTAAGAATCCCAAATTAATTGCAATCACTTTTCCATTGAGAGCTGGCCTTTATTGTGTTTGTTATGGCTGGTGGGATTTTGAGGTTGTGTGATATTTTTAATTTTTTTCTTGATGTTCATTAATGCAAAAATGTTTGTGCTTCTGTCTATATTTTTATAACGTGCCATAAATGCTATGATTCAGGCATATACCAGATATATATTCCCATATTTCATTCCTGATCTTGAAGAAAATACCTTTGTCCTCTTTTAAAAGTCTTGGGTTTTGTCCAAGATATTAAGAAATTGTGCCATCAATCACCTCAGTTCTCACAAAGAATATTTTAATTCAACTATCAAAAAAGGCATATTGAGGCAAAAAACTACTTTCAAATAAATGTAGTACACACAGAAGTTTGCAAAAATATTTCCAACATTGTGTTTTAATTATAAATTCAAAAGAAGTAAGAATTTATTCTTTGCAGTTATTTTCAATGCAATTTCTCCAATAAATTCAAAATGTGAAAGTTCACATTTCCGAAAGAAATTTAATAGTTAATAAAAAAATACCACATTTAAAGTATCTGCTTTATCTAAATACATATATTGAAACTCAGATTTTATCTCTGGAAAAAAAAAATAGAAAATCATCTTAATGAGAAGTATAACAGTAACTTCTGAATGAAATTTCCGTGTCAGGATTCATTTCAGATCTTCATGTCCTTAATGGTACTATGCCAGGCAATCTTTTTTTATAGTACAATTCCTTATGTACAGGATATTAAAGAGTGAGAAGGAAAAAAAATCATAATATTATCAGCTTATTCTACAAACAAAATATTCAGAAACAAAAATGGACCAAATGATACTTTTAACATACCAAAACATTGAAAACAATGGAAGAATTTACTGGAATGAATAGCCATGAAAGACATGGCCTCTTAGATATTAAAAAAACGTGATCATCATGGTTCTAGTAGTTGACCAAGGTGATAATTATTCAAATCTTATGAAGATTAGTTCTTTTGACCACAAGGATTTGACCTTGCAATCTAATAAATTATCTCTCCTTGTTCCCACGTATCTGATACTACATTTGGCACTGACAAGAGGAAGTAATATTTTAAGCATCCCCACTCCACCAAAGTGCACATTTTTTCAAGTATGTGAATGTCAAACTCTGCTTCTTGCATGGCAATTTTGCCTTTGAAATCAAATCCTCTCAGAAGTCCATGCCAGAGGAAACCCTTGTGGCTCATGAAGCCGTGAGCTTGTCCAGCTCCAGAACTGCTCCATAAAGCCAGTTTTCCACGTCAGTACTCCTGCAATGTAGTATTCCTCAAAATTGCTTTTCTCTGTGAGCACAGATGGGCAGACAAATCCATTTGTTCTTTAGAGCCTCCATTCTGCCTGAGTTTATCAGCCATAGGCTCAACCATGCAGTTCCCAGACTTACATATATCATAGTACATATATTTTACTGCAGGAACTGCCTGCTCACATACCCTGCTGACTGTAGTTCTTGTACTGCAGCTACATCAAATACAAAGTGTGTCACAGTGATTGCTCAGTCAGTTCTGTGTAACAACAGCTCCTGGAGCTATCAACAATTATATACAAGCCCATGTAGCACATACATTAAGAAGTCTCTTTCCTATATCCTTTAAACCTCATTCCTTTACTTGCAAAACTTTAAGAAAAATGAAAAGAAAAAAAATAACAAACTCGTTATTTGAGACTTCACAAAGTGAAGTTTTATGAAGACTTAAGGCAAAGAGTTGATCAGTCATCCAAAACTCTCACTGAAATATCATGGGGTTCCTGAATGCAACACAGAGAAATTCTACATTATGGATTGCTGAGGTCAAAATGAGTACCATTTCCTATAGACAGTTTTTTTTAGATATATTCAAATGTACATTTAGAGCAAACCTTGGGATATGTTTTTTTAAAAAAGACACTTTAAGATCTTCAGCAGCTGTTATGATTAGATAGTTTTTCTGGTCTATTGCTACATTTTGACCAGGATGGTTTATTACCTTCCACCTTTCACTGACAGTTGGCATCTTGTAAAATTATTTTTCATCTTCTTTTTCACAAACATCAGCTTAAGTGATGCAAGTGTTAAAGTGAAGAGCTGAGATTTTTCTGATAAGATTTCTTGAGACTTCACAGTGTTGATATTAATAACAGTACAATGAAATTATACAGCATGCTGCTCATTGTATAGAGTAATGACAGGAGCTGTGTTGATCTTGTCAAATTTCTTTACTTGGAAAGGGGTAGAAGCTACAAGCTTTTCACTTATCTGTTCTACCAAGATAGAATCTGGTCTAGCAGAATATGACCCAAAATAACAGTGTTACAGTTTATCAAAATAAAGGGCATAGTCAGAATGAATCTAAAAATATATGTTCTTACATATTTAAGATCCCTCAGCAGCTTTGATCAACCAAAAACTGAAAAGTATAAAAAGCTGTCACTTAAAAAATAAGATGCATGAATACAATCTGCAATCTTAGACAATTTTTCTATCATTGCAAAGAATTTATATTCAGATCCTCTTCATTCCATAGAATTTTTCCTTCATTTTTTGTGATACTTTCTGATAGTACTTTTTGTTCAATTTTATCTGAGTTCTTCATTTCACTAATTCAGCAATAATTTCTTTTATTAACATGTCTCCTTAAGAGGCTTTTAATTAACAACACTGGCCACTTATCTCAAGTTCACTCAAAACCCTCCACAAGTGCATGAAAGGGAATGTACATCTAAGCATCAAAATCAGGACCATTTACTATTTTCTTACTTGCACTAATTCTTTTATAATGAAAAAAAACCCAAACATCTTTGCTAGTAATTCTTGGAAATGTTTAATAGAATACATTATTTTTGATTGAGAAATACAGGAACTATTGGCCAACAGACTAAGGGAATCGCTCCAATGTTGAACACATGGATGAATAAGAGATAGGAAGTCCTCTATATTTTTATACCCATATAAAATATTGCATAAAATTAGTTTGTATAATTCACGAAGCTTGTCAGTATTAGTTAATTCCAGCTTTATCTTGCTAAATCATTCAATGAACTAACAATGAGATTTTAGCTCCAAAAATATATGCAAAATATTCCCTTTTTTCCCCACAATGAGATTATGGTTCTGTATCATCCTTTTTGGGAATCTCAACCAAATCCAAGCCTGGGACCTTTAGAAATGATAAGAAATTGTAACCTCATTTATTTGAGAATAAGATAACATTCCCTGTAGAAGTGCTATGAAGTGTGGTTGAATTTTTCCTTTTTGAATTTTGCACTCCTTCCTTTCCTTCATAAATTCTCAAACTGCGGTTAGAGAAGTAAAACAACAAGAAAGGGGGTAGCTTGGCTATATCAGAGTAAAATATTGATTTCATAATCATGGCTGGAGTGAGTCACCAGGAATTGTCTCCATGTAACCTAGGGAAGCAGATGCAATTTTTTTTAAGTCTTCTACAAAGAATTGGAAGCTAGAGGACAAGAAATGTCAATAAAGAGTTTAAAAATCCCTCAAAACCCCCAAAATATAAAGTTAATAACCTATAATCATGCATAAAACAATTGGGCCAGATGGATATAGCAACATATCTGGTGCTGATGATCCAAATATCAAACAGCTGAAATCTAGAGGCAACCCTTTAGGCTAAGCAGAATGTGATCCCATGGCAGCCAAATGAGAGAAGATGGGTGAGGAAAGGAGGTAAAATTAAAATGACAATCTAAATAAAACAAGCAGCTGTGGATAAGAGTTGCAGGTTTTGAAACAGAATTAATTGCACTGATTGATGTAGCTAGTTTTCAGGTTTCTAGAGAGCATTGATGTTGTGACTGCTGATAAATGTACAGGAAATTAAAGCATTAACCCACACCACAATGGCAAAATTTATTATTTTTAATCCTATGTGAATTGGTGCATCCAAACAAAAAAATTCTTCATTCTTCCTCTATTAACTTTGCTAACAAATATCAGTACTCTTACCTTGAGCACAAGCGAATGTTTCTAATTCTTTCTAAATGGAACAGGTCTTTTTTGGGCTACTAAGAGCAAAGCACTGCAGAGTGCACTCCAGTCATATGGGACAGATGTCTGTCAGTGACATCACTGGAGAGAATTTTCCTCTATATCCCATAAGCAATTATTTCACTGCCTTTTGTTTTCAGAGTTCAGCCCTCAGCCAGAGGGCGACTAGGAAATTTAGGCACCCTCTATTGCCTTAAACTTGCCCCTGCGTGGATAGGTAGTTGAGGTGCCAAAAAAAAAGAAATAATTAAAATTAAAATCCCTGTCAGCAACATAGCTCATCAGTAACAGTGTTATGAGGCAGTGATGGTCCTGTTCTGGTTTGTAGGCAGAAGTACTGTTGTGGCCAAAAATCATATGTAGATACAGACACATTGCTAGAGATGATCTCGTTCTCTTCTGCCTCTGAAACTATCCCCACCCTGCTTGCTGAAACCAAGTCCAACAGAAACTTTCTCTTGGATTTAAGGGTAGCATAAGAAGGACAATAATTAGCTACAGACACTGCTGCTGTGAAATGCAAAGTATTTTTATGCCTGTCATGCTTTAATCCCAGCTGGCAATTAAGCACCACATAGGCACTCAATTTTTCCCTGTGTTAGGAATCAGAAGGGTAAAAGTGAGAAAACTTATGGGTTGACACAAAGACAGTTTAATGGGGAAAGTAAAAGCCACGCATGCAAACAGCAAAATGAGTAAATAATTCACTGCTTCCCATGGGCAGAGAGGTGTTCAGCATCCCCAGGAGAGCATCACACATAATGGTGGCCATTATTCCAAATATTCCCCTCCTTCTTACCCCAGCTTTATAGGTTGAGCATGGTGACACACATTATGGAATACTCCTTTGGACAGTCAAGGGCAGCTGATCTTTCTGTGTCTCCTCCCAGCTCCCTGTGCACTCACTCCCTGTGCCAACCCACTCACTGGTGAGGCAGTCTGAGAGGGTGACTGTCTGCAAGGCACTGCTCAATGATCATGACAAAATCCAAAACACAGCCCCCCATGTGAACTACTGTGAAGAAAATGATCTCTATCCAGTCAAAACCAGCACAATAAATTACTCAGAATAGTGGTTATCTATTCTGATACCTATATATATAAATATAACCTATCTGTTGTTATATTTGTCTGTTTTGGCATATCTTAAATTCTTTTCTTATACAGATATATTTACCATATTCTCTAACTATTTCTAGAAATCAAAGATATCTTCTTGAAATGTAATTAGTTGAACTAATTACATTTCAAGAAGAATTTAATTATACTCTTGGGCTTAGCTTTGCCACCATTTAAGTGGAATTGGTACAGCAGTAGAAAAAAGGAGAGAAAAAAATTAAGGCTGCTTACTGAGTAGACATAATATATTAATACACTTTTTTATTATGGACATAACTCCTTATGAAGTCCTTATCTACATTAACAGATCCATGAGTAAAGCATGATGGAATGCAGCTGATATAAATCTAAAAGAAAATTAAAATCTGTTTATTAATAGCTATTATTTTTGTTTCCAGACTGTTTAATGCTTATTCACCCAGTAAGTCATTAATTTCAAATGAAGCTATAATAAAGAAAAATGACAGGATTTCACCCAGGTCCTTAAAAATACTGTTATTTTATGGGAAGAGTTTTCTTTTTTTTTTTTTTTTAAAGGGAAGTTTTGCATATTTTTTTCTAGTTTCTGAGTTTCTCCTAATTGAAGTATTTCTGATTTCTAATGCAACAATGAATCCAAGAGAGAGAAAACTCAGGACCGCATAAACCCTAGGAGGAGGAATATGAGAAAGTATTTAGTAAGTTAAATACTTCATTTACTGAAAGATAGAAGTGTTCCCAAATCTCTTGGTAATTCACTCTTGGGTAGTTGTATCTTCTTCTGCTGTAAGGCAGAATATACATTCAGTATTCACTTCAATTGCCCATCTAGTTATTTACATACCACCAAAAATACACATATGCAGACTTATAAAACAGGAGTACATAAGATATTAATATCAAGATCTCCTTATACTTTATCTCTTGCCCTGAACAGGGCTGAACTGCGTTCTCCAGGTGCCCCACAGCTGAGTGTCCAGTGCCCACCTCGTCTGACCTCAGCTCTGGGAATGCTGCAGCAGAAGGGGCAGGCAGCCCCAAGAACTCCCTGGGCAATACTGGCGGACTGTGGGGCAGCATTCACCCCTTCCCTGGAAGCAGGGAGAAAGCCGTGATGCAAAGAAGTAATAATAAATCTAAGGAGACACAAAGTTTGGGAGTAAGAATGTATCAACATCATTATTTCTCCTGTGATTTTTACCTTGAGAACCATCCTTGTCATCCTAATGAAAATATCAAAATGTTGCATGGACAAATCATTTTAACTTCCCTTTTCCCTGATTTTGCCCTGGGAGGATTGTGGTATTGCCTTTAAAGATCAGGGAGACATTAAAAGAGTGATAAGAACACCAGAATAAAGGGGGAATTACTGGGTATGACTTTTTCATCTGATTTTTTAACATATAATTAGTGAGGCTTTTGCATACTCATTATTCAGTTCAGACTATTGGAGCTGTTACAGCTCATTGGAATGACAGTAAAATTTTTACTTACATTTCCTGTTGTAAATATCCCAGTTCAGTGTAATTAGAATTCTAAAAATTAAAAAGAATAATTTTATAGTTAGAAAACCTTGGATTTGTTTCTTAAACAGTGCAAATTGCAAGAATATTATCAATTTAACAAGCCAAAGTGTTCCATGTTCAGAGCTCCAGTGGAAGCTCTGAGGGCTGCCTATAGCACTGAAACTTTTGGGAGGACAGATGTTCTTTCTCTGTGAAGGAGTTTGCTTTTGCCCATTAAAATAGGTGTGAGAAATATTGTCAGGAGAACAAAAATCAAAGCAGTGTTCCGGCTACAATTCTGGACCTCGTGCTTTGATGCTGAAGAAAGAAGGTTAGTGTTACCACAAATCAAATGTACTTCATTAGTTCCTGCTTCTTATGAGGTTGCTGAGGCAAATTTTACAATATAGTTTTAAACATCATTAACTTTGTGACCTTAACATTAATGTGTTGATACACAATTCAAATTGCATTAGTGAGCTGAGCAGCCCCTACTGTGGAAGTCTATCTTATCTCCCCTTTCCTCCCAAAGTCATTACAAAAGAACACATGAAGGCAAGTAGTCTTCATGCAAAACTAAGTTTACCTCTGATTTATACCACACTTTTAATGCTTCCTTCATGCTATAAAAAAGCATTTGATACAAATTGGTTCAGCCTAGTGTTTCTGAAACATAACAGTACATCTACAGAGGAGATAATGTAGCCATGGGGAATTACCTTTCATTTATGAGTGTAAACTCTTAAGAATAGAGCTACTACATTCAAGAGTTTCAAAGGAAATTATTTGATGGCAGCGTGCATTTTAATTGCAATATTCCCATAGAAGTGCTAATTTTGCAACTTAAATGACATGCCAGCAGTACTGCAAGGAAAAAATAATTATAAGAAAAAATTATTATAATAGTGATAGACACACACCTGTTATTTTATATTGCCAGAAAACCAGCTTCATTAAAACAAAAGAAAAGCAGTACCAGTGGGGAGAGAGATGAAAATAAAGGTGGTGTGTTGATGGCTGGAGGCTTGATGATCCATTTATAGGGTTAGAGCTCTTTATCATGGAAGGGAATGAGTAATATGGCTAATGCATGGAGGATTTCAGTATGATATGTTCAACTGCTCATGTGCTTTGAAAATCCATGTGTCCAAAACATGTGATTCCATTGATTGCTTTATCATTTTTGGCCAGATCTTGCAGTTTGGATGAGAATTTTCCATTATTTTCAAAATTTACTCTAGCTTCAATAAGAAAGCTTTTTATTAAGATATGAATGTACAATGTTGGCAACTCAAAATCTTTCACATTTACATCGGATTTGGAAAGGGCAAAAAGGCAGTAATCAAAGGAGTAGAAATACATAAATACACGTCGTGAAGTCTATCCTTGTTACTTCAATATGTAAATTGGTAAGGGAGACATAGATCATGTTCTAGCAATTTAGTTTGTCTTCTGATCTGCTAGATTTTTTTTGGCAAGGCAGGGAACAATAAATAATTGTATTGAAGAGAGAGACAACATCATACACAGAGAAACTGTTTTCATTTTGTGAGAAAAAACACATGAGCACATTTTTACTTGTCTTCACCTTACCCATATAATATCTTTTCCTAATTCTTTTAGCATGTCAGAAACCTCTAAAGCATTTTAAAAGTTTTTCTAGCAAATAATTTTTGCATAAAATAGATTTTAAATACTACTATGGTCAGGTACTGAAACCAGTGTTGATGCCAGTTGTAAATAAGTCAACACAGAAATAGAGTGAACTACAGAAGATGAAACGTGTACATGTGATGTACTTTTATAAACTACCTCTCCCGTGACTACTCAGGTATTAGGAGCCATTTCTTGGTTAATAATTTCACTAAATAAAGGAAGGGATTACCAGATTATCAGAGAATAAATACAATCACAGGGTTTATATCAAAGTGTACTGGAGTGCTTTTCTAACCCTTGCTTTAAGAATTTCTTTCAATGAACATTAACTAAAGTTAATGATATGACTCCTAATATGACGGAAACAGCTAAAAATCTCATTAGCATAATTTCAAATTTATAGAAAAAAGGTGAAAAAAGGTGAATATTATTATAAAATAAATACCTGACCTTCATGAACCACTGTTAAGTGTTCACAAGCATACCAGTTCTCCACAGACCAATTCTTGAAAATCTGTGTTCTGGAAAAACCAAACTCAGGGACATGTTTTGATTAACTGGTGTGAATTCCTCCCCATGGGAGGAATTGTGTTGCACACAATCCACAGATCAACCTGAAATGGTTCTCCACCACAAAGTGACAACTCTACAGCCCCATATTCAGGACACTAATATGATTTCATGTCTTCAGTTATCACACTTACTACTTGATTGGCTAATCTGAAACCAACCACTTAAATTCTTGACTAAGCATTCAGCTCTTCTCAGCACATACCACCCAAACCTGGGATTTTGCTTCTGGCTTAGTCAAGATATTTTCTCCAGCTTGCTTCTCTGACATCTGACATCTTATCATAGGAAAGTTTCCATGGCAGCCAGTACAAGGCACAATTGAGCCCTGCCATTATATTTGATGGGCTTTTTCTTTGGAGCTTCGATCCACACTGCAATATCATTTGTCAGGAAACTAACCAAGAAATCAAAAAGAGTTTTGGGCATTTGGAATAGATTTGTGCTTTAGCTATCCTCCTCAATCAAAAGGACAAAACTTTTAAAAACCCACCAACAAAGAAATACCAAACAAAAAAAACCCCAAACAACAAAACAAACAGCAGCCTCCAAAACTTATAACAAATTAAGTTATTACTATATACTACCATCTATATTACTATATACTACTAAAATCTTTATTTACAAACAACACACAAGTATATTATATTTTTCTGGACTATGGGTGTTTAAGAAAAAAAAAAAATCATTTAAAGGCTTGGAAGTCATACATTTAAGATGCTAAGCCATATTTACGAGCCTGTAGCTGACTAAGTAAAGAAAAAAAAATGAAAAGAGGCAATACATCTGAAATATAATCCCTCTGTAAAAAAATGAGAGGAGGAAGGCATCTCCTGCTGTGGTAAGTATCACCCTCTAATAAACACAAAACACATCTCCCCAAACAAAACCTCACAATCCAATGCCCCACCTCGACAAAATATTCTTGTTCATTGATACAATAATTTGCTTAGAATTAAGAGGTAACTGGCTAATAAGAAATTTATTCTGTAAAAGGTATTTGATACCTGCATGGTTTTGTGATCACATTAATGTACAGAATGCTGTACATATCATTTGGCATATATAAAAACAGCTGTGAGTTTCTTTCCCCTCTCCCTTACAATAAAAAATAAAAAATAAATCTTCCAACTCATAGCTTGATCATAAAAATTGGCAAGGCAGAGAGGATAGTAGTGGATGCTTGGACACCATGAAAAAAAAAAGGAAAACACTGGTATAAAGATGAGACTAATTTCCTCATCTTCTTGTATTTTTTTCCTCCTAGGCTCACAAACACAGTTTCTCCGTGGATTACCCTCATGTTTATTACCCGTAAAAAGTTTTCTTGCTGATCATCTCAACAATTCATCTGCTGCATGAATATACCAAACTAAAATATAACTAGTGTTGAGTCTCATGTTGCAGGAATCAAACTTATTCAAGAAATCTATTTTTCTGAAGCAAAAGTCACAGAACCAACCACAGAATTACGAATGTGGGAAGTGAGCCCTGGAGCTCCTGCTCAAGCAGGGGTTTCTAGAATTTGCTACTCAAAATTGTGTTCAGATGGCTTTTGATTATCTTCAGAGGAGGAGACTCCACACCCTCTCTGGCAATCTGTTCCAGTGTTCTGTCACCCCCAAAATAAACTTCTTCCTCTTTTTCAGGTGGAATTTTCCATGTTCCAGTTTTTACCCACTGTTTCTCATTCTCCTGTTGCTGGACACCACTGAGTAGAGCCTGGATCCAGCCTTTTTACACCTCCCTTCAGATACTTACAGGCATTAAATCCCCTCTCAGTCACCTTTTCTTGAGGCTCAACCATTCCTTTTAAGTGAATGCCCTTTAATTATGTTCATAATCTTCCACTTGTCTTGCTCCAGGATCTTCATGTCTCTCTTCTAGTGAGGAGTCCAGAACTGGAACTATAAAAGGAACTCCTACAGAATTAATCTGTGCACGTTCTCTGCAAGCTACAGAGATTACACCACTATTCAAGGTTTGAATAAAAAAGGAAATTAAGCTGACACCATTGCCTTCAGCTTTTTCCCTTCTTTGAATATCAATAAGTATACTCCTAGAGTCTCATTATTTCCTTGGCAGGGCTTCCACTACCATTTACACATGAATAATTTCTTTTTTATAGACCCAATATTGTTTTGTTCAAAACACATTTATCACTACAGAATGTGATACAGTAGGAGCAAACTGCAAGCGCTTCTCATCAACGCTGTCTTTGCAAAACAACTGCACATGAAAAACAGCCAGTATGTGAACCTGGAAATGCTTGTTTTACAATTCACTGCAGTTGTCAGGGGCTTGTCCATGATGAACTTACTTGCTCATGCTGTTGAGTACCAAGTACACAGAGTTCTGTGAAGAAATACTGAAGGTTTGGGTTGAACTAATATCTGAAACGGAGATAAAATTACCCCTAATATAAGTTTGCTATGAGCAACATTTAATAGATCTTATTATTAACTTATGAAGAGACAAAGTATTCTTTTACATAAATCAGAACTTTTGGGGTGGTTTATAAACAATCTCCCAGCTGCATACTCATACTTTTGTGGAGGACACATACCCATCCATACTTTAGCACAACTTTTTAACAGGGCAGATCTAAACATTGACACAACCATTCAGCTGGAACTGTCTTCAGCTTCACTTACACTGGTGCAAGGCCCCCAAGAGGGTAAATGGAAAATAAAAATGGTAGCAGTGTCACTAAGGAACAGATACAGAAATAGATACAGATATTCTGCAGACAATACCATGTTCACTGTTTTTTAATGAAAGCAATTCTAAAAACCCTGTAGAATGTTAGGCAAACAGATTAACCACAGCCCCAGAGTGCTCTGTGTCCTATAAGTGCTGGTAAAAATGTTTTATGAGCTAGAAGAGGCATTGTTTTACCTCACCTGGCCTCTGGCATGAGAAAACTCCATGGTTCTTTTGGCTCATGCCCTGTAGGAGTTCAGGAATCATCTTGGTGTTCACTGGGAGCAGCATTCTTCAGGAATTCCTCTGCAGCTTGGACAAAGAGCACAGGCTGCATGTGGCACTTCCAAGAGTAAAGCAACAGGCTGCTCAGCCCAACCATCCACCCACCCATCCTCACTTCCTCCCAGCACAGTCTGGCTGTTGTGCAAATGCTGAACAAGGAATCTGCCGGGAAATGTCCAGGATCTGCTCAGTGGTGCCAAACAAGAAGGCAAGAGGCAAAGGGAAGAAACCCGCACAGGAAGTTCCACCAGAACATGAGGGAGAACTTCTTCATTGTGCGGTAACTGAGCACTGGAACAGATTGTCCAGAGAGGCGAGGAGTCTCCGTCACTGGAGATATTCCAGAACAGATGCAACCCTATTCCATGTGCTCTGGAATGACCCTGCTTGAGCAGGGAGGTTGAACCAGATGACCCATTGTGGTCCCTTCCAACCTGACCCACTCTGGGATTCTGTGAAATTATGATTATTCTTATATCAAATTCTCTACATGCCAGCAAGACTTGTTTCCTCACTTTGCTCTGATTTCTTTGTCAAGTATCAACCAAAGTGGAATAATCAAAAGTAGTAGGAAACATAGAGATAGCATAAGAAAGGAAAAAATAAAGAAAACAACCTACCTGCACAAACCTATGAAGCACTTTTTCTCATACTGCACTTGTTCCAGAACTCTAATTTTCTAGAAGACAAACACTTATTTTTTGAATTTCCCTGGTTTTCAGGAATCACTAGCGGACAACGCATTTCAAAATTCTTAATCATCTTGTCATCATGTGTTGGCAGTCACATCCAGAGCTGCCATTACCCTTCATGTACTGGGTTGCCCTTTCTCCAGAAGTGACCAAAGCTTCCGACAGCGAGGCACTAATTGTGATAAAGAAACCACAGCACAAAAACCACATATCAAAACCTGGTAATCTTGAGTGACGTTCTTGCAATATCCAGAAGAAGCAGTCAACATAGTAGAGAGAAAGAACTCGAGCAACTTTTATACAGTCCAATACATAAACAAATCAGTCCTTGGGTCAGGCTCCTAACATAAACCAAAGGAACAGAGTGCCCAGCACTATTAGTGTTTGCAAAATGTGATGTTTATCTAACTTTATGTGAATGGTGTACATACAAAGAAAACTTGGCATTTGGACAGTGAAAATGAGAGATTGTTGACCGTTTACATTAAGAGCATTTACTAAAACCTCATTTCTCATTATTTCTATTTTCTCCACATATATTCATCTCAACCTGAAATTCATTTAGTTCATGCAGCTGGAAACTTGTCTTCTTAAACAACCATTTCTGCAGTGTTCATACACACCAATGGATCTTCACAGAAAGCCTTTCAGGTAGTTCAAGTCTTTAATGAAATGTTCACACACAGGAACTCTCTGTCACAAAGGCTTTGTGGAGCAGTCATAAAGAAGAGAACACCCAGTTTCTGAATCTTGTAAGAGTTCGGCTTTATTTAAATTGGAGTGGGGCAAGCAGAGCACCAGATCCCTGGGGATGTTTGAATTCAGCTATTCAAGTTCTAGATAATTAGAATATCTCACTTCAAAGGCTCAGTAATGTATTCTCAATACCATTGTAATGTAACACACTACTTAAAAACCAAATCCAATTGTGATCTTGCAAAACAAGATGAAAAACAGCTCATAGAAATTCTGTACAAAAATCAGTTTGAAATTGCTGTCACTGTAACTCCTCCCTTCCCATTAAGGCTAAAGCTGGGCATCTTCTATGTCTTAATTCTGAGAAAAATTAAGTTATAGGACTTGAATATCTAGACAAGTTACCTTGGCACATGCTCAATTAGCCTGTTTCAATGTAGGTCTGTAAACTTCTGGTAAGTCTATAATAAAATCATCCTTGTATCAAGTTCAGGTTTACAGCTACCTTTTTTCATGTAAGAAAAGGCTCAGAAGGGCAAGAAAGTCTGAGAAGTGGAAGATATTCCCATGCAGATATGATCATCCCTAAACAGCCACCATACGATGATCACCTCAAAGAATTGATAACATTGATATATAGGGGCCAAGGTAATACTGACAGCTGAATGATCTTCCACTTTTTATTAAGAAAAATCCAGTCCAAAATAGATCATTCATGGGAGGAAGAGGCAGTTAACTTTAATCAAGAAAGACCAAGAAATAAAATAAGAAACTTAACAAATGAAGAAAGTTGCTATCAAGACAAGGCAGATTAAAACAGTTTTCTGGATTTTATCAACTATGTAAAGGCTACATAAAATCTTACACGTGCAAGAAATGAAGAACTGCCCACCAGTAGTGAGAACACAGAAAGACTGGCGGTGCTGGGCATCCACAGAAAATAATTTCTGCTTTAAGCTTGGAATTGTAATAATAATCTTCTGTAGCCTTCTGTTGACAGTAAATTGGATGCAGAAAATATGCATAAATGCTCATTCAAATACTAGACTAGACCTGCTTACTGGGGAAAAAGTGAAATTTTGTTAGAGCTTCCTCATTCTTTCCTTCATCCAGTGACGAGTATTTTCTGTTCAAAATTATGAGATATCAAAAGCTTAAAATCCAGTATTAAAAAAAATTACTACAATTAAAATATTATAAAAAGGAAACCAACATTAAGAAAACCAGAATTACAATCTCCAAATAAAAACAAAGTTCTTATATCTCTAAAATATTTTAGTTTATCATTTTGCTAGGAAAAACAGGGTATTTTATTTCTAGTTTAGCCCATGTAAAATAAAATATATACCCACATATGGATTTCCATAATTCCTGTACCAGACTAGAAATGAGACCTTTGATATCATCTAGAGTGAACACTTATTTCTGGGTGATCTGTAAAAGACTCTTAAATGTATAATTTTAGCAAAGTAAGTATGAGAATTCTGTCACAACAGCTTCATTTACTGGTACATTGTCTTAATTACTTATTAACAGGGGTTGAAGTACTGTGCAACAAATCCTTATTTGTTTGTCCTTTATCAGCCTCTTGTTTCACAAAGCCATTTTTCCTGTGAGGCTCCAAATCCACTCATAATTTCAGTTGCTTTGCAAAGAAGAGAATTGATTGATTAAAAACCAGTTTTAGGCTAGTCCTTTGAAAATATACAACAAGATTTGTATAAAAATATGTTTTTTTAAGTCTAGACCAGCAATGGAAACCACAACCTGGTTATTTCTGGAATTGGGTAGGATGCAAGGTTTGCACACAAGCTCAACTCTCCCATCTCTCTACCAACAAAGATTTACCCAGGCAATCCACACTAGATTTTCACCTGAAACTTAGGAGGGTTATCCAATGTTCCCCATGAATTTTCTTCCACTTCTGGTTCTAAATCACTTGTCAAACCACTGATTTCCAGGGCTGGAAGGACTGACAAACTGCTCTTGCAACCTGAAGCTCTTCAGTGTTACCAAACAAAGTAGAGCACTCCCAAATCCACAGGTGTGTTTTCCTACCAGCTGTACACATTGGCTGAAGATTCACAGGCAGTGCATAGAGGAGACAAGCTGACTATTTTAATTCTGTTCATCTATTCTGTTAAGATGGTGGTATGATGTGATAACTCAAAGACTAATTGGAATCTGTAGTATCTTCACTGATGTGCTCATGAACAAGAGTTGTTTGCTTTGTTTTTTCAAATAAAAAGGATTATCTAACACATTTAGCTGCTCTAAGATGATTTAATGAAGAAATGGCCTATGTTGTATAATATTTCTTCATACTGAAGGAAGATCTTAATGTAAATAATTTAAAATTTCAACAAAAATAATATAGACTCAACCCACCCCCCGTCCCCTGAATTCCTCTTAGAGAAATAATGGGGGTGGTTGTGATAAATCACTGTCCTGTGATTAGCCATTAAATGAAACATTGTCTTTTACTGTTTTATTAGTTTTGAAACTTTCTATTGAAGATAGGAACTATAATAGATACCTCTTTCTTGTGAGAACATTTGCTGTAAAGGCTTTTTTAAACCCAGAATAATGAGGATACTTACTAAACACGGCAGTGTTAGGAAATATTTCAGCTACCTGATGGAATGAACCAGTGCCACATTGCTTTAATTTCCTAGAAATCACAGTTCTGAACTGCAATAATATTACTTGGTCAGATTAATTAAATTACTTAGGAATCACAAACATACTAAACTGTTTATTAAATTAGGTTTTAAGGACTAGATCATTGGGGAAACAATTCAGATGACATTTTTATTAGCTAATAATGCAAACATTACTGACATTTTGCAAAGGATATGTTAGGTTGTTTTAACTGAATTTCCCGCATTTTTGTCATTCTGATTGAGTTAGTTATTGCTCTTAATATTAGATACTTTCCAACGTGATTACCCATTTTGATATCTGACACATGTTTTAGCTGCTGGTGGTTTTAATTTCACCCAAGAAGGAATGCACTGAAGGCACAAATAAGATTAAAATTAGAAAAGCAATATATCACTAAGATTTATTTCCTGAAAAAAAAAAGCCTCAAGTGGGCAAATGAATGAAGCAACTAAACATATTACTGAATTAAGCAGTTCACTCCTTACATCTTCTTGTAGTTCTTTGTTCACAGAAAGGTATGTTTTCAGATTAATACCATGAAACTATAAACATATTTTTAAAAATCCATAAAGGATCACTTTCAAAGCACATTTTACTTCTGGAGCAAGTACAGAACTATAAAAAATAGCTGTAGAATAAGTCAGATTTACTTGTCTAGAAACTGAGTATTTAGTTTTTATTATTTTACATTGTAGTTAAAACAATAAAATATTAAACTTTTTCTGAGTTTGTGTTCAATTCTTTAGTGCAAGGCCACAGAGCACACATGATAATGTTTTTAAAGTTCTGGAAATCATTGAGTGGAAATTAGAAATAAAATAAATTATGATATTTCTTCTGTGATCTTTTCAGTTTGACATTTAGAAAATGTGATGCATATATGCAAGATAAACCTGAAACAGGAATGCCATGGGAATATATTAGATTATAGATAAATTTTCAACTAAGCTCCAGGAACCCCTTATTTCTTATTTCAGTTTTTCTGTTGAAAACTTATCACCACCAGATATTGTTGATATCAAATTAGAAATGACATCAAAAGTAAATATAAATATTGTTTTTAAACAAGGAAAATATATTCTAATCATATGGGGACACTAATGGGTGCTTAGCCGGGCTGAATATGAGTCAGTTTGTGCCAAGGTGGCCATTGGCACTTGGCCTGTATCAGCAATAAAATGGCAGCAGGACCAGGGAAGGGAGAATCCCCCTGTTCTGGGCATTGATGAGACTACATGTCAAATCCTGTGTCCATTTTGGGTCCCTCACTGCAAGAAAGGCATTGAGGAAAAGAGCTGGGGAAATGTCTGGAGCACAAGTCTGGTGAGGGAGGAGCAGCTGAGGGAGCTGGGGATGTTGAGCCTGGAGAAAAGGAGGTTTGGGGGGGACTTTATTCTCTACAACTCCCTGAAAGGAAGGTGGAGCCGGGTGAGGGGGCAGGCTCTGCTCCCAGAGGAAAAGGGGAAATGGTCTCCAATTGTTCTAGGGGATGTTCAAGCTGGACATTGGAAAGAATTTCTTCATGGACATGACTTTCAAAGCCTATAACAGGCTGCCCAGGGTGGTATTGGAGCACAATCCCTAGAGGTGTTCAAGAAGCAATGGGATGTGACACTTGGTGCCATGGTCTGGTTGACATGGTGGTGATTGGGAAAAGGGTGAATTCTATCTTGGATGCCTTTCCCAACATAAATGATTCTATTATCACACGTGACACTAGTCTGAGCAGCAGAAGTCCCAGCTTTCCAAGTCAGGCTTCCAATCTAGATATTTCACAAACAACTAAAGCTGTGTCCTTACTGGTCTCTTTGACAAAATTAGAGCAAGTCTCCTATGACTGCTGAGATAATGAATTTAACTAAAAATCTTTACAAATAAATAAAAAAATAATATCAGGTCAGAGTCATTTATATCTAGTTGACTTCTGAACAAAAGAATCACATTTTAAGTCTAATCCATGACTGTCTCTCTGTCCTTGCATTTCTGTGCCCTTACCTGGTTCACTTGGTAATTCTAATACAATGAAACCTGTAGTTTTTACAGACTGATTCCTGCACTCCTTTTAAGCAGAAATGGTGATGTGTCCCAGCCCCATGAGGGTGCTATAAAGGACATACCTCAATAACACAGTAATGCCATACAGTCGAGTTAGATAGAAAAGTGAATTTTAAAGAAACCCTTCTCCCTGTACCTGACAAAACAAAAAAAAAAACCCAAAACAATAAAAACCCCACAAAAACAAAACTAAGTTTTGTATTTTGAGTTCACATTTTCTAAAGTCTTAAAAGCAGGCCACTTGAAGACTGCTCACTTAATATCAGTCACTATTAAATTGGGAGTAATTATTTAAAAAATGTACAAACCATGAAATCACTTCAAGATGTCTTAGTAAGCTTAAATTCCCTTACTAGATAAATGATATTGCAAATATCTGTCTAAGTCTCCAGACAGGCAAATTAAAAAAGCTTATACCAGCAGAAGGTCCAAAGTCAGTTATCATGTTCTATTTTGATTGTGTGGGGGAAAAAAAAAAAAAGCCATATCAAGAAAGTAGCCGCAGACTCATTAAAACCAGAAAATATCAGACAGTTCATAGAATCCTGCCAGCTCTTTACGACTTCTGAGTGGGATAACCAAGCTTATTTGCCTCATGTGTGAGTGCCCAACATGCCAATTCTAAAAACTTTAATGAGTCACTGAGAAGAGGAAGAGTGAATATTTGTGAGAGATATTTGACCAAGGATAGAGAAAAAGAGTCTAGACAACTTCTTTTATTAAATATTATTATTCAGTTGTACTTCAAGAACAGAAAATAGCATAAACTCCTCTGAGTCATGTATTATAAACAACAAACTATCTGAAAAGAAATCCATCTAACAAACTCAAGAAAATAACTGTGTGCAGTTTTTTTTTTTTTTTGGTTTGCAAAGTCTAAGGGGAAAAAACCCCAACAAAATAACCTAGTAACAACTCAAGAACACCTTTAAGAATCCCCATTACTACTTAAAATGGAGTTCTGTTGCAGTTCTCTGTAAAAGCATTATCATATTTTGAAATGCATTAAGTACTGCTGTGTGTTGTTCTCCTCTTTTCCTATGGCAATAGCTGAAAAAGCTCAGATCAGCTCAGGCAGAAGATGCCACAGATTCAGTGCAAGTAAACACTCACTCCAGACCTACAGCTGCCTAGTGCCTCTATTATTCCTCATGTTTTATCATGGGGAACTCAGCCTCTGAAAACTGCTTGCAAAGAGCTTAGGACATACTTAAGAAGCAGTGAATAAAGGTCACCCAGAATTAGTTCCACTGATGTTGCAGCTATAAACACTGATGAAAATCCCTATAAGATTCCCTGCAGCCAGCCAGAAATGAACTCCAGATCTAACATGGACAAAACCCTACCTCCTAACATAAATCAACCCTACAACTTCAGACACGTGGGAATAAAAGGTGGGGTGGGGTACATACTGGGGTGGGAAGTGTCTCATCAGTGAAAGGACAGGAATTGTTGTGGTCAAAGAAAAGAAAATTGTGATTGGTTTCTTAAGTATCACCCCTAAGTGTTGAGATAATATGAGCTAGATGTGTATTCATTCTCTGTTTGGTAACATTAACTACCATCCTACATGAACTATACATCTCCACTAAATTACCCACAAATGAAGTAGGTGTCAGATCCCATCAAACCTGAGCCATTGGAATAAACCCTTGAGAAAAAAAAAATAATAGATTTGTTTTGAAATTCTTGAGAAGAAAGAAATCTCATGCAGTGAAAAAATCTTGCATCATATGGCTCACAGGTATCACCAACCTCAGAAACAGCTGCTGAAGGATCATATAGAAACAAAGGAATATATTTAAGAGAAGGCAAAATTTCAGTCCATCAGAACAACAATCCTTATACACTCCTGAGGAAAGGTACACAGCATGTCCTGTCTTACTTGCTGGAATCACAACTGAGCATTTCTTGACAGATTAATCATTGTCCTGGTAGGCACTGGAAAAGAGATACATTTATTGGAGAAGAGAAATCGGGAGTGGGAATGAAATATTATCTTGAAGAAGATAGGGCAAAAAGACTGCAGCAAGTGTTAAAAACCTTTTCCAAGAATGTCAACAGGTGGTACCCTGGAACAAGGAACATGGGAGAGAGGGGAAGCAGTGCACTGCATGAGGTACCACAAAGAAATATTTTTGTCTACTTGAAGGATTATTTCAACCATCACAGGATGACCCTATTGGCCATCCCCCATCTCAAAACAAGTACTCTCAAAACAAGAAAACTGTAGCACCATTGTTCTGCCGAGTTACTAAAGCTATTATTATTTACTATTAAAGGGAATAAAAAACAAAAAGAGTGAAAAAAAAGAGGAAAACAGATAAGGAAGTTGGGAAAAATGAAAGTGCCTGAGACTGTTCATTAAAGCACATTCTGGTGAGTGATATAATGCTATTGCTGGCAATGGGCATTCAGTCACTCACTGATCAATATCAAATAGTTGTGTCAGAGTCTTTCAATCAAACATTTAAAGGGCTTGGGGGAAAAAAACTGTCACCTTTTAGAGACAAATGGTGCTGCTATCACTATGGCAACCAAAGTCATCTGTCATGCATGACACAGGGAATTGTTACTGACTATCCAAAGAAGCCTATTGCCCCTGTATTAGATCACAGGTTTTGTCTTTATTTGTCAAGGGATGGTCAGACTCACCAGAAGGGGGCACCTAAATGGTACAAAAGGGCTTAGAACGACAACACGGAGCAATAACTCCTTTCACCAGCCCAGTGACACGTTATTTCCTAGTTGAAAATACTAACAAGAAGTCAATAATTCTCCTGTAAATAATGCCTCCCAGTACCATTAACTGAGTCCATTGCCATGCAGTATATCTGACAGCAGCAAAATTTTAAATACAAGGAGTAAGGGCATAAAGGGGACAACGAAAAAAAAAAAAAAAGAAAAAGAAAATTATATTTCTATTGTGTTTATGATGAAAATATTTATCAAAGAAATTAATTTCTGTTAATTTTCCAAATAAAACAATTACAAGATCCAAGTACTCCTTGAAGTACATGGTTTGTCATCACACACAACAGCAAGGGCAATTTCTTCTATTTTAAAATTATTTTTTACCTCTAGTGTAAAGAAATGGCTTACAGAGTAAGAATAATATCCAGGCAGGTCACAAAAGGAAACTGTAATGAGTGTCTACTTGCAACAGAGTCCACTTGGCTTCTGACTTTTGGCAGCCTAAAATTTTAAGTATTAGAAACTATCATTACACGAAGATATTTCCTAGAAATATGAGTTAAGAGGGAGAAATGTGTTGACTGTGGCAACATGTTTCATCATATACTGAAACTTCTGATTAAAATTCTTTCCCAATATTAATTAAACAAGTCAGAGTCATACCATAGAGAGATGGAGAATTTATTTACACAGAGTTATTTGTGGGGACACACTTGGTGTGTCTAAAATACATATCTAATAGGACACTGGAAGCTATCAGTTTTGAGGCAGCAGTTATTACACTGTCTAGGCTCCTCCAAAAGAGCCAACTGGCTGAGTTTCAAGAAGATTTCTACATTAGAATTATTTCAGTAGTCCAAGCTGTGATATCACAAATATTGTATAAACCACTGGTAGTTTTGAGCCATAAGAACTCCTGCTAACATTTATTACACAAGGCAAAGAGCATGTTAGGTGAAATAAGCTATCACCTGTAACTTTGACATAAATTAAACCTGTTTAAATATTCAACATTTCCCCAAGCCATTCCCCCTCACTTCCTCCTAAACAGCAAAAGCAAATCCTCGGCTTACTTGTCACAGTAAAGAAAAAAAGAATTTAAAAAAAGAGAAAAATTCAAACCCAGGCTTCTCAGAGGCTAAATTATCACATGCTGCTGCATTAATTAAGGGACAGAGATTCCTCAAATGCTTCTTTAGGTCTGGGTGACTTGGAAGCACAAAAGGCCCTTCAGGCAACTCTTTCAATAGTTATCTCCCTCTCTCACCATGCTACTTTATCCTCTAGCACATAAATGCTCCTTTTTCTCCCTATAGTGGATTAAAAACTTATCTCTGTTGAACAACGGTATAAGATTTCTTAAACAGCCTAACATCTCTCCTCACCCCCTTCCCCAAACACAAAGACAGACAAACATTTGTTGCTATGGATTTAGAGGGTAGTGATGTAGCTGGTCATCATCTACTAACCCAGAAAATGAGTGTAAAGTTTGGGGTCTGAAGTAAACATTAAAAATCTGCAAGTACTTAATGCAGCTGACACTGCAGAGGTTTTAGAGGTGGAGAGAGACAAGGCAGTACACGATCAGTATGCAGTGCCAATAACTGAGACAGAAAAGAGAACACTGCTTTCTACTCCCATTTTTATCAAATTTCCAGTTAGCATGTAAAAAATTTCCCTATTTTTTGTAAGATTTGTTTAATGTAAAAAGATTACATTTCCTCCATATTTGCCTCCAAAAGTAACCAACCTGATTTCCCAGTGTTTTAAAATGAAACAATAGATTTTGAACAATTTCTTAAGAATAACTAATTTAATTTTCATAACATTTAATAACTACACTGTTACTAGCCAAGAGGACTGTCATTTGTGAATGTCTTCACTCCAAGGCATGGAGTCCTGGCTGTTCTTAAGCTGCTCTTTTCCTTAGGTCTCAACACAGAGTTTATTTGTGTAGCTTGGGGAAATACTAGTTTATAACCTCAGAAATTATACAACATATCTTTAAAAAAGTCCTTTCAGCTTCATAAGAGGTCTGCTTTATAAAACAAAATATAGAGCTGTAAAACCTATTTTTTCCTCAGTCATTAAAGTAGAAAAAGAGCTTCAAGTCACATTTGGTCTAAGACAAAACAAGCCTTTGCATACCACAGGTATTTTAGGACTGACATTTACAGGAAGCCTACTGACATTGGCACTTTCTTATTTCCTACTTTGCTTTCACATCAGAAAAAAAGAGAAAAACCCAGCATTATTTCCTAACTTAGATCCCATCTCAAAGGGAATCTCAGTCTTTTCAATTACAACCAAGGTGTTTGTCATCTCATGAGACAGGATATTTTACCTCTTATTCCACTATTTGCTTTTTAACAAGGAAAAAGAAAAGAAATCAGCAGAGACTTAATTCCATCAAGCAGGGAGTAAACACCCATTGTGAAACTCTCCTCACTGCAAATACTGGAGGACAATATTAATCACCACATCTTGCAGTAACATAGCTCTAATCCAAAACGCTTTGACTGTAACAGATAAACCAAAACTAGGACAAGCAAACAGCTAAAATATTAGGGTTTTATACATGGAAGGATAACCTCAACGTCACTCAGGGTTTGACATCACCCATACCTGCATATTCCTCACACATTGATCCCTCTCCAGTTACACTACAAGCCAAAACAGAAAACAGGCACAAGCTAATCTGCCTCCTAAGGCAAAGTCTTATTAGCACACCAGGACTACTTAACCCTCAATTCCTCTGCTCAGGGAGTTACTCTTGGCTGCAGTTACATTCAGGGTAGGCTAATGAGCAGAATATGCCAAAGCTGTCAGTGTGAATCAATTAACATCTGCCTCTGGATCTGCAGCACCTGCTAGCAGGCTGGATTAGTGGAGAGAGCCAGTTCTGCTCTCCCAGGGTACTCAGAAGTGTCAGGGTACATTAGAGTTTTAAAGCTACTTCCAGCAGTAGGTGCAGGTGGGGAAGTGGGTTGTGTATCCCCTCTTGGCAAGGGTCTGGGAATGTGCATTACTTTCTGTAATAAAATAGCATGCCAAAAGAAAAAAGGAGCTCATTAATGTGCTTCTCTTTTCATCTAGGAGCAGGATAACTGGCACTACTGCTCTCACCTCTCTGTCAATAAGCTCTCAGATGCTCACTGCAAGCTTTACAAAGCCAGTCTGAGGCAATGGAATTCCTCTGGTTTCATCTATATATGTTAGCACAGGTGCTAAAAGTATGTAAGTTCAAAGTTTCTGCTCAGCTATTGATTAATCTGCAAGCCAGTGTCATAAAGTACTGTTTTGCCAGACTTGCTATCATTTGGAGCAGGCTGAAATGGGTATGTGCACAGCGGAATTAGCATAACAGGCCTGCTGCAGATATTCAGGAAGATCAGGAGATCTGTAAGGTGACCCTGCACAAGTAGAGGGCACAGCATTATTTCTTTCTAAGCTTCTTACATCTTCTGTGTGAGAAGTAAAGCCCCAGATCATCTGAGAGATATATGTATTATTCAATATAATTTCCTTCCTTACTAAATCACTCTTTAAAAATTTTGTATTTCTAAAGCTTTCCCTTCTTCAAAATTTCTCTCTATTTTCAAATTTTCTTTCCCCCCATCTTCTATGGTCAAGTTTCATGCGGCTGCTGTGCCCATGTGAGACTACTGAGTCTAAGGTGATTCTATCAAGATTTTCTGCTGCTTATCACTGATGTCTGATCAACTTCTGCTCTGGGCAAGCTTTATAATTCCCCATACCCCAAAACTCAGACACACACTGAAATCACATCTGATGTATTAGTTCTAAATTCTGCAACTTGACTCCAGGTATTACTTTTAGTAAAATTGCTACTGATACACAGTGAAAACGAAAAAGGCTTGAAATTGCTGAGTATATTATGCAATGTAAAATGCTCATGTTGCGGTAAATTGGCTGGAAGTATAAAAGTTTTTTATTATTTTTTGTGATCTTTCTTTGTTGATATCATAAGGAGTCATAAATCCTTCTGAACAGATGGCTTCAGACAGGTATATTTCCCCCAGACAAATAACAAACACCCCCATGGCAGTATATATCTATTTCTCTGTGTGTGCAATATGAGAGCTATGAGAACAAGGAAAATGAATTCTCTTTGTCTAAGGGATATGTTCCTAGACTCATGCTCAGTTGGTCCTGTTTCTGAATAATACTATCATGTCTATAGTTTTCCTATGTCTGAAAATTATCTCTTCATAGAAGACACACAGAATGCAGAGGAAGAAAAATGGCTGAAAGCCATTATATCAGTCATGGAATGTTTTTCTTTAGCATTAAATTAATGAATTTATTAGGAAGGTAAAAAACCCCACTAAGGTGGTTGTGCTTCTTTGTCCAGATGTGAGGTTTTAAAAAGTTTCTAAAGGATATCATATTCTTGAAAGAAAGAGGTATGTTAATGGCTATAAGTCACAAGGTTTTTCAACAGCAAGGTGAACATACCAGCTCTCACTTTAGTGACTCTCCATTTCAATAGGAAAGCCTTGATACAGTTTCCTCAGCTGTGGGTGTTATAATTTTGCTGCCGTGTTTGCAGATGACATATGATTTTTGAATGGAAGCTTGTCAGATTCTCTTAATTTCTTGTTACCATATTTTAATCCCTTTCTTTTATTCAAGTCTTCACCAAATCCTCTGGGGTTTTTTGTGCCAGTGTCGGCTGCCTTTGAGAATGTCTTCATGTGTCCTGGATAATGTTGGTCCTTAAGTTGAAAGGATTATATGTGCCTGAGACTGATTTTTTTAAATTCTAAACTCAGATTCATAATTTCATCCCTGGATTCTTTCCAGACCTTTATAAACATACAGTTATTTCTCCATTCTGTGCCATTTTTGATGTTTCAGTGACAGATGAAAATCATAAGTTGTAATTTAATTTCTAAAGACCTGTTTATGTTCAAGAGGTTTTTTATTTTGTTGGGGTTTTTTATATATCAAATATTTGTCCCAAGCTCTGTGCTGCACTTAAAATGCTTTAATGAAAAAGAGACTTAAAAAATTCTGCCTGTATCTTTTGGTCATGAACAGTGCTACATTCAGTTGTTGGTGGGTCACTAATGAGGTTCTTCAAGGTTCAGTTCTGGGGCCAGTCCTGTTTAATATGTTTATTGATGACCTGAATGAGGGGATAGAGTGCTCCCTCAGTAAGTTCACTGATGACACCAAATTGGGTGGGAGTGTTGATCTGCTGGAAAGGAAGACGGATCTGCAGAGGGATCAGGATACACTGGATCCATGGGTTGAGGCCAGTTCTCTGGTTCAACAAAGCCAAGAGATGGGTCCTGTCCTTGGGACACAAAAACCTCCTGCAGTGCTACAGGGTGGGGACAGAATGGCTGGAAAGCTCGTAAAGGACCTGGAGGTCCTGCTGGTTACAGCACCTGAGCAGGAGCCAGCAGTGTCTAGATGGCCAAGACGGACAATGATGCCTGGTCTGTATCAGCAATGGTGTGGCAGCAGGACCAAGGCAGAAATTATCCCCCCGTGCTGGGCACTCTGGAGGTCACACCTCAATCCTGTGTTCAGTTTTGGGTCCCTCACTGCAAGAAGGACACTGAGGGGCTGGAATGTGTCCAGAGAAGAGAACAGAGGTGGGGAAGGGTCTGGAGCAGGAGCCTGGCAAGGAGCAGCTGAGGGATCTGTGAGGCCTCAGCCTGGAGAAAAGAAGGCTCAGGTGAGACCTTCTTGCTCTCTTACAACTGCCTGAAAGGAGGATGGAACCAGGTGTGGTCAGGCTCCTCTCAAGCAGCTAGTATGAGGCTGAGAGGACATAACCCCAAGATGTACCTGTGGAGGTTAAGGTTAGACATCAAAAAGGGTTTCTTCAGTGAAACAGGGAGAAACAAACAAGGCTGAGAGAGAGGAATGTATCCACAAAAAATGAAACAGATTCTTCCCTGGTTGAGTTTGGGGTGGGGGAGACCACAGCCTGCAGAAGGCAGGTTTACTCCCTGTCCTGGTTCAGGGCAAATCCGGGAGAGAATCTCCAAAGGGAGCCTCTCCAGAAAGCAAACCCACACGGCCCCTCCCCCCAACCGGTTCGAAAATAATTCCTCAGAGAGAAGTGGAAAGAACCTGTTTATTTAAAAGGCACAGCACCCCCCAGCACACAAAATGAACAATACCAGGTGACACCACTCTTGCACTGCTCTGAAAAAGATGACAATTCAGACAGTCTCTCTCTCTCGGGGGTGGTCGCGCTGTTATCACTCCCTCCGGCGCTGGGGCAGCTGCTTGCAGGACACAGGGTGCAAACGCTCGGTGTTCCCAGGTCCCAGTCCGGAGCAGGTTCGAGTAGGTCCACAGAAGGGGAAGAGAAACAGTCCAGGAGGGAATTTGGACTGTTTAGCTAAACTCGCTAATGAATAGAAGAAGCCAGAGCAAGCAGAAGCAAGCAGTAGCCAAAGCGAGCAAGAGGCGAAAAGCAAAAGCAAGAGCAAAAAAAACTGGAAAACAGCACCAGGTACTGCCCCATCCCTGCCAGTGTCCCGCCAGCCATGGGGGAGAGACTGATAGCAAAATCCAAACAAAACATTTGCCCTTCAGAGTCCGTCTTAAAAGCACAGAACATATCCAGCATAAGACACAAGAATGGGGATACAAGCATCATAATGTCACCCTAGGACACTCCCCCTGAAAGGGGGCAGGGAAGGAGGTTTCGAGTATAACCTCTGGTCAGAGGCAGCGAACACACATCCTCCCTCACACAAACTGGCCCATCTGTGCAACCCCCAACCTTGGGAAGGCCAGAAGGCCACATCCATGGGAAATTCATCTTAGAGGTAGATGAGGGAGTGTCATAATCCATCAAAGACACCCCAAAGTGCCCCCCAGCATCATTCCTGAAGCCTTGCATGACAGGACTGCCCGTGATACAACAAACCCAGAGACTTTTGTGAGAGACAATGGCAAACTCTCCCTTGTCCAAAGGAAGGTGCCTGGATTTTCCTACCTAGCCTGAGCTATATTAACCAATCATATTCTGTGCTTTTTGGGAGGACCATCACCATCAAGAAAGCCAGCTGGAGAGGATCAATGAAACATCATTGAGATCCATGGAGGGGTGATATTTTCCTTATTCTGTCTCTGCCACTCTCTTTCTGTTGTCCCCCCCACCTCTTTTCTATTTCTTTCTTTAGCTCTCTCTCTCTCTCTCTCTCTCTCATATTTACTATCAAATAAAACCCATACTATTGACTTTGGCATATGGTCTCGTTTGCACATTAATTTAGGCAAAGGCATTTCTTTAACTAATAAGTTTAATAACTGTATCACGACACAAAGCAAAACAAGGAATTAACTCACTGCTTCCCATGGGATGGGAGGTGTGTTCAGGCGTCTCCAGGAGAGCCTGAGGGCTTCATCAAACATAATGGTGACTTGGGAAGACAAACACCATCCCTTCAAGTGTCCCGCCTTCTTTATTCACCCACTTTATATGTTGAGCTTGATGACATATGGAATATCCCTTTGGTCAGTTGGGGTCACCTCTCCTGGCTGTGCCCCCTTCCAATTCCCTGTGCACCCCTAGGCCACTCTCAGGTGGCAGAAAAGGCCTTGATTCTCTGATCAAAGCTCAGTAATAATGAAAGGATCCCTGTGTTATCAACACCATTTTCAGGACAAATCCAAAGCACAATCCCATACAAGCTACCATGAGGAAAATGAACTCTACTCCAGTCAAAAGCAGCCTACCCTCATAAGGATTTGGAAACATATCTTTGGATCTAAGGATTTGACCTGGGAAATGTCTCTGGCAGCAGAAACACAATTTTTTTTCTAATTTTTTACAATTCTTGCTTCATCACTGATGATAAGTGCTGGCAATAGCAGAGCTTAATGTGTTGATGTTAAGGGCCAAGTCCTACAATCACTGTTGCTATTTCCCCACATAGCAGAAAGGTTTTGCTGCAGTGGAACACATAGCATCCCCTCTGAGCAGAAAGGCTGTTAGATTTTGAGACTGTATTAGGGTAGTCTTTCTTAACATCAAAATCATCTGAGGTCAAGAGGGCAGAAAAGGAGCTATTAGCAAGACCATTGTAGCTTCTTGTTTCTGTGCTGCGTAGGAGCAATTTTTTGTGTGTCTAAAATGTCCTTGTTGCTGGAGGTTTGCTGCCCTCCCTCCTCACAGGCATTGCAGCCCCTGATACAACCCTTGATTGCTCAGACAAAGAATCCACTCTTTGGCTGCAAATGCTAAAAGTCTTTGATATCAAGCAAGCCAAGAAAAATAATGCCTAACTGAATCAATCGCTCAGCTGCAAAATGAAAAGCAGACTAGATTAGAATGGAAAATAAGAGTAGAGGTGACTTTAGAAGAATGACTCCCCCCTCCCTCTGCCCTCGTTTTTGTCAGTGGGAAAACTATAATTTCCCTTTATGTTCTCCAATGGCAAAACATGATTTATGACCATTTTTTAAAGTGTATTTATAGATGTGCTCATGAAAGGTGCCACACTGACAGCTTGCTAGGCTCTGCTCTTCTATTAAAATACATTTAGAGCAGTGGTAATGGCGAGACTTTTTTTTTTTTCCTTCTTCCTCCCTCTGCTCCAATATCTATTCAGTGCTGTACAATGTTCCTTCATTCCAGGATAAAGATATATATACTTAATAAATGTCAAAAGATTTTCAGGAAGACTCTACTCTAATAACCTTGATGTAACTGGAAGTTTTCTCTGCAAACATACTTTATTGCACAACCAAAACAGGGTGGAGACAATGGTCTTTCATGGAAGAAAACTGCAAGAATATCTGCAGTGCAGGGTGAGATATTTAAATTCTCGAGCATTTACCACTGTTACTGGAATAGCAGTTTCTGTGTTCCAAACATTGCTAATAGCCAGTATATTCAATTTTCACTGCTTAAAAATAAGAATCTGAATTCATACATTAACTACAAATGTGTGTTGAAACCTGTAGAGGTAGATAATAGGCTCTCGGTCATAAGATGAAACAAAACTTCTTTCCTTTATTTATTTTGGGACTAAATTTTCTCATGTTACATAAGCACTTAGAAGAAACAAAGGAAATGACTGTAAATTACTTGAGCAATTAGAACAAGTATGTGTTCTTAAACAAGTGTTTACCTCCTGTAGCTGTGTGATTTCACAGCTCTGTGATATCTCTATTTGTGTGCTTGGTAGTGTTGATATCAAAGGAACAAAATAAATTCAAAGAAATCCCTTGCATAAATTTGAAGCTATGGGCACTAAAATATTTATGCTTTTCCAATCATGGGAAATTATAGTATTTTCTTTCTTTAAGCTACATTTTGAGATGGTAGGAATAAATCAGACAGCCTGATTTGATATAGCTATACCACTGACAAAAATATCAAAACTTGTGAAAATACATAACAGTAAAATCATATGGGTTTAGAGAGGATAACTTATTTAAATGAGTTTCAAGCTGAAATCCTACAAGTTTCACATGCTATAACTACCTCTCAAAGCAGGGACAATAGGATGCTATTTGTGGCTACTTGGCTTCAGTCATGTGAAACGCATAATAAGTGGCACAGTCTTCAGAAGAATGAATTCATGTTGAGAATTGTATAAATAATGAACATTGATAAAACTCATGAATGCAAATTTCTGCATGAGAAGATTGAGGGCAGGAAAAACAGAAATATCCTATGGAATGTGTATGTTTTTCACCCAATTTCCCCCAACCATGATCTATTCCCAGTTTTCTTTTCTCTGCAAAAGAACATAAAAAATGGGATAGAATTAATATGATATAGGAAAAAAAAGGTACAAATTGATATTTAGAAGAAAGTAAAAAAGAATAAGAACCAAACTTATAGACTTCATAATAACTAAGATGCCATATTTCCTGTGCTGTATACAAAATATACATGTAACAGTTCTGTGTTGTGTTCTGTGAATAAAAAAAAGACTGTCTCCAAAAACCTAAATTCATAAATATGCAGAGGCATCACTTCAAATGCCCACAGTGCAAGTTGTTGCAGAGTTCTGAGGAACTACCACTGGCAGAGCACACAGTGAAATGCTCTCACAGATTCGTTGCACAGATGCTTCTATATGAGCAGAAGGGGTAGTTAAGCTGTGCCTGAAGGAACTTGGCTCAGATTAAACAACATGTGGGTATAATAGCTGTTAAATGCAACTGTTCCCAGAGTTTTTGTATAATATAATATGCTGAACACATTTGTGAAGTATTCCATATCGAAAGTGATATACTTAATGAAAGTTCTGGAGTGGCTTAAAGTCACAGGTAATCAATCGAGAAAGACACAGAGAGCAATTTTATAAAATTTTAATTACTGTAGATGGAATAAAGTCTAAGATATTTATGTACCTAGCTGACTTTTAATACTAATGGTTATACTTTACAAGAAGGATATCTTTGCAGCATTTGCAAAGAATGAGAAAAAGTAGGTTTATCTCCCGCTTTCCTCATAAAAGATGGTTGCCATTTTGTCTATAAGGAATAAAATGTCAGCAGCCCATTAAGGTAATAATGTAGGAACTATTTGGAAAATAATTCCAATATATTAGCTTCTTCTTGAATATACACTTAAAAAGTACAACAAGCATGAATTAGTGCAGTGATAAAATGTCATATATGTATTACTGAAACTCCCATGCAGAAAAGAAACAACTTCAATGAAACCTGTTCATCTGTTGAGCATTGATTCTGGTCTTACTTCATTGCTAAGAGTTAATTCAGCAGAACTCAGTGACACTTAAATATCACTATTTAATTTAAGGAGGTTAAGGCTGAGATGTCAGAATATTTTGGTGCTTGTGTATGATCTGAGCTTGAAAGGAATGAGGTCCATCTGATTAACTATATACGAAAATAAGACTTGTAGTAAAATTAGTGACAGGAGTCCCAATATATCCAAAATGTATAGCCTGACACTGTTTGTATGGCACTAGCCATGCTCTCTCAGGGATATCACTGCAGATGTCAGCTGGGTGGAAAGATATGGAAAATCTTGTGGGCTGTCTGGCTTTTGTGTGTCACCCAAAAGATCATGCAAAAGCAGGACAGAGTTAATACACCTGCAGCTGCCTAACCAAAACATTCTTAACACTATGAGTTACAATTGACTTCCAGTTACAGCTTGTCCTGTAAAGGATAAAAGACTTATAGTGCTTTAGATGCAGGGAAAGAATCAGCTGGAATACTCTGTGCTGCTCTGAGTTTAACAGAAAAATTTGTGTCTAGATATGATATGCTGCACTCTGTGGAAGCAATTATGTGCTACCTACATTTCAGCGGTTTTGGTCATTATGGTTAATCTTTTAGGGCATCTGCAATATGCTATAAAAATATGGAGAACAAAGTGACAAAGTGACCCAACCAAAAAAGTCCATTATTGTATAATTACTTTGTCCCTACAATATCAACTGAAGTTAAATATGCCACAAGAAGCCCTAAGGGCAAAAGTAATGTTTTCAAAAAGTGCTGAAAGAAACACGCAGTGTGATTGCTATCAGGACTTTACTAGAGCTATCTTTTCTGATTATGTATTCAGGTAGTGTGATCTTGGCAAATTCAGAGATAATTTTTGATTTTGTTAGGATTTTTTCATTGTCAACACAAAAAATAAGCAGAAATTGCTTAAACAGCACCTTGTGGTACTAACAGATTCAAAAATATTCATACCGTGTTTTCTCAGAGCTTAGTTATTAAAAATTCAGTGAGACTTATCCTTTCCTAAAGACCATAACAAATGTTGATATAACACTTCCATGTCCAAAGCAACATAATTTATTAAATTCCATCTACATGACAGTAAAATTGTTAGGACCTTTCAAAAACTTTCTCTTTTATTTTGCTCTCAACAGGGAAGATTTCTGCTGAAAACTGAGGGCCTGACTCAGGTCATGTAATGAATAACTTTGTCTTTCAGCCATCAGTCTGTACTACACTGTCACATGGCCACAAGACCTTACAAACACTGCAACTATCCAACTAAAGACACTGCTGATGAAGTCTGCAGTCAAATTCTGTCCCTTATTTAAGTTTTTCAGAAGACTTTATATAACTCGACTGTCTGAACAAGTAAAAAAGTCTCCCTGGACTTCCATGGTTGCATTTTATCCAGCTTCATTGTGACTTTTATCATGATGCACCTGCATTCAAACTTGCAATTAACAGCAAAATGAAAAGGATCACAAACACAGACAAAGAAAAGGGTGTTAAAAATAACCTGGGAAAATAAGATGCAGATAAACCGTGTTCAATGAAAATCGAGTCAGTATGTTGCTGTTCTATTAAAATATAATCAAGTAGCTCGAATTTCTGCATGAAACTAAATTTTTACTGAATCAGTTCTCACTTCAAGGTCCTAATGCCACTGTTTGTAAGAGAATGAAGCACTGTATCTCCTTAAATAAAATCTGGAAGAAGTAGGCCCAAAAAGGAAAACAGTCATGAATGGACAAAAAATTGTCCACAATGTGAAAGAACGTGAGAATTACTATGATGAATAATTACTTGGAACAGCACAGCAACAACAACACGTTAGTTTAAGGTTTGTTTTGTGGACATTTCTTGATTAAGAGGATATACTTATCTCTGAAGAGAATTCCCTGAGTTTCAAAGATTAAAAAGTCCAGAAGGCAACGGATCATCCAATTGGATCATTCTAGTCGATATTCTGTAATATTAATCAATAGTTAATATTATGTAATGGTGAGGACAAAATTGATCTGGATGTGTGTCCAAAACACATTTTTTATTTTAAATTTTACCTCTAAGTGTAAAGATAATATAAGCAGAAACTATAGGTGCTGGTGAAATAAAAGACATTCAAGGACATGGTGCAGAATAGCAAAAATTTCCTTAGCATTTTCTAGAGAGGAAGATAAAAACATCATGTTATGCCAACTCCTATAGCCCAGTCTCCTAGCAAGTCATATACAGTCTTCACACAACACCATGAATTCTACTCTGGTAGCCTAATTTTATTTTCAGGTTGTTCAGGAATTTCTAATTGTCATTGTACAATATTGATCATTTATCAAAAAGAAAAAGAAAGTGATTTTTTTTTTTTTTTGACTGCACTTCACTCTAGAACTCCATGAGAAAGACCTGAGGATCTCATGGAAGAAGTGCTTCAATCCTTGCTGAGAACACCTAAGATGTTGTTACAGTCTCCTGCCAAACTGATTGCTCCTGTTAATGGAATACTTCTGGCTGTCTCATAGTCACAAGTACTTTTGGCTTGTTTGGTTTGTTTGGTTGGTTTTTGTTTTGGTTTTATTTTTGTTTTGTTTGTTGCTTTTTGGTTGGTTGTTTGGTTTGATTTGGTTTGGTTTTGTTTTGGTTTTGTGTTATTTTTTTTGGGGTTTTGGGTTCTTTGGGGTTTTAACGTTTACTTTTTTACTTGTTTTGTTTTTGTTTGGGGTATTTTTTTTTTGTTTCAATACTATTATTAGTTGCTTTTCCATCTCATCTATTAATTTTCCATTGTTTGATGGTTAACATGTTACTGATAAATTTTTTTGCACAAAGTTGTGTATTTCAAATATAATGAACATATTCTTTCTATTCTCTTTTCCAGTTAAGAACATTTGATGAGCCTGATTTGATTTGAATGTTTTATCAGTTTGAAGAATCAGTATGAGTAGTCTCTTATCTATTAGACCACATGTTCCTTTTTCTCTTGTGAGGTACAATCTCTCTGTGTTAAGACTGCAGGCTTGGGAAAGATTTTGTGATTTTTGTCAAGGACAATTATGTTCATTGATGTATTTATTTTTTGTTGCTGTGTACACTACAGAAAAGATTGTATTATTTTACATTTCAGAGAAAAGTCTTAACTACATGAGGACTCATATAAGTTTAAAGGTGGTGTTTTCAGAAGTATCTGGCATTGCTGACTGATTTAGTACATAAGTTGTTGATTTTTTTGGTCCTATTGGAAACTTTGGTCAATTTTGTAAAAAAAACCCAAGCTTGTTGGTAGTTCTTGTTGTCCCATATATCATATTTTATTTATTTCTTAATTAAAATAGATTAATGAATCCATGTATTTATTACTGAGTATCATCTTACCTTGATTCTTGTTCTGAAATTAGTCCCATGCATGGATTTATTGTAATCCAGCTGTACATAACTGAACTCTAGGATGATGTTCTCATTCTAATAAGGATAATTAATTAAAAATCACTAATTTTTTTTACTGATAGAAAAAAAAGTCAAATGATCATGCATTCCCCAAGGAAACCTAGTAAAAAGGATTAGGAAGAATCTTGTAGGTTTCTTCCTAGAAAAGTATATTTCTTTAAACTATAACAACAATATGAATACAAATGGGATACACTGAAAGCTATATTTACCAATAAGTTCATATTATATTTTCTTATGTCATACCTTTCAAAATTTAATTCATAACAACATTTATAAAAACGTGAACAACATGAGTATGAGTATTGCTCACAGCAAATATAACACTAGAAATGAAATTTGTAAATTATTTTGCTTTATGCACAGATAAGAGCACAAATACATGCTCCAAGTACCCTTATGGTAAAAAGCAATATAAACACTTAACAGGAATAATCTACAATTAAGATTTTAAAGTTAATTTCTTCTTATGATTCATATTTTTACCTTCTAAAATATAATTAGTCAACTATTTTAGCTGTTCAACAACGGGTATCATATATTTACAGTTTCACTTAAATTTTTAGGGAAAATATGCGATGTCAAAAAGGCAAAATTTTAAAAGAAGAAACCCAAAAATTGTGTTAGCTCATTTATCCATTGTGGACCAACTGGGGATTTATGTTCAGAGATAGGTTACTAAAAGTATTGAGTCAAAGAAGTAATTTAATATTAACATTGAAAAAAAAATAAAAGCTAGTGGTCAACATTTCTTCTTTTCTAGGTTAGTATGAGTATATGCAAGAAAGACAAAAGTTCAGTGATGTCTTATATTAAATATGAATAAGAACATAGAAAGCACTGAGAGTTTCACTGATAGCTCATAGCCATTGGCCGCATTTTACAGATCTTACATTTTATAGTAATAAGAATTGTCAATAGTACATTTAGAATCTCTAATACCTGCAGCACATTTTTCATTTGAAAAAAATAAACCCCACTTATTCACAAAAGAAACAAAATCAGTAAATTATCTGCCTCAGTAAGTATTAAAGATATCTTGCATTCCCCAGGGTAAAATGTCCTCTGTTAATGACAATCCTTATGGTTATTTAGCTCCTCAAAAGTAAACAAGCAAGAAAGCAAGCAAGCAAACAAACAAACAAACATGTATTGGAGCTGTTTAGAAATTATTTCTCATCTTAGCAAAGCCCTCAAGATACAAGAGCAATGATCTATTTTTTAAAGAGGGCAAAGAACTAAAATATAGGGAAAAGTTTAAGGACTGAAATAAAAAATTAAATTCCATTCTAATAATACATTTAAATGATGCAGTGTAGTTTTTGATTCAGATTTTGATATTTCAATTTTTATGAGAAATCAAAGTTTTATGAACTTGAAAAAGAGAGAACCTGTATATAAGCCATAATATACAGACTTAAAACAACAAAGGCTGATTTTAGAGCTAATAATTTATTTTTTAATTTTATTTATTTTAGATTCTAAGGCTCTGCAATGGTGAAAGACAAATGGATGTAAGCAATGCCCTAGGGCAGACCAATTTTTCATCAGGTATATGCCCCCTCCCACAGTGAAAGGGAAAATCCATAAACCCACATTGCCCCGATTTCTGTGATCAGGAGCAGTGTGGAGTTCTGGATGTTGGCTTGGGGCCAGCACGACCAGGGCAGTGACCGTCTTCTGTACTGGGCACTGGTGAGGTCACACCACAATCCTGTGCTCAGTTTTGGGCCCCTCACTGCAAGAAGGACATTGAGGTGCTGGAGCATGTCCAGAGAAGGGCAACAGAGCTGGGGAAGGGAAGAACACTTGTCTGATGAGGAGCAGCTGAGGGAGCTAGGGGCATTCAGCCTGAAGGAATGGAGGCTCAGGGGGGAATCTTATCACTCTCCACAATCCCTGAGAGGAGGGTGGAACCAGGTGGAGGTCAGTTTCTTCTCCCAAGTGAAAAGTGTCAGAACTTGAGGAAATGGCCTCAAATTGTGCCAGGGGAAGTTTACACTGGATGTTAAAAATAATTTTTTCATTGAAGAGTTGTTAAGCATTGGAATAGGTTTTCCGGAGTAGTGGTGGAACACACCATTCCTGGAAGTGTTCAAAAAAGTGAGGATATGGCACTTAAGAATGTGCTTATGGGATGAACATGGTGGTGGTAATAGATTAGCTGTTGGACTTGATGATTTTAGGTGTCTTTTCCAACCTTAACAATTCTATGATCCTGTGATTCTATATCCCTACCGAGACAGTTTTCACATGTGTTAGTGTGAAGATGTTTCCTGGGAATGCCCTTTCTGTCTCTGTTGCTACGGCTCTGTCCAGTATCAACAGGTCCCTAGTTTGCAACTGGCTGTTTAAGAGTCTTCTTTTTATGAAAGACAACTGCTTTAACATACATGGATTTTCCCCAGCACAGGAATACAGCATAAATAAAGTCCTTTTCTTCAGAGACATCAGCCAGACACAGCACTAAAAGGGAGAAGATCTTAAAATGGTCCCTGGAGGAGAAAAAATAACCTGTGAAGTTTCCAAGGATCAGATGAATTCATGGTTAAATACGTGCCTCTGTACTACAGAGCCTACTTTCATGGGACACGTTTTCCTCAGAATTTTCTGTTCTCTCCAACAGGGGCACATTGTGAATAATAATTAAGGCTTAGCAAATGCCAGCAAAACCAAAGTCATGGGAAGTAAAGGAAAAGCCTGGCTGCTGCTGCTGCTAGAGCTCAGCCAACCTCTTGACAATCCATGTACAGCCCTACCACTTTTTTAGGGAGGGCCAAGATTGCACCCAGGTTGACAGTGAAGAACAGATCAGTGCACTGAGAGTTTACATCGATAATTGGGACCATTGGTAAAAAACTACAACAAAGAATTTGGATCAAGTTTGTATGATACATCAAGTAATGAAATATTTGTAAACAAGAAATTATTATATAACTGTTGCTAAGTCATCTGAGTGATAATGACAATCATTACTTACAGGCACATCATGCTTCCATAAATGTTATTGTCTGATTGCTACTGATCTGATAATATACAAGTATGAATAAAGCTCTGAAACAATTTTAATACAGATAGGATTTACAAAGCTCCTGACAGGCAAATGACAACATTAATTTGTATTTTTTTATTCTAGATATTTCATAAAGCTCTTTAATTGTCCCTCTCTCCTACTGACTAAACTTGCTAATTTTTTCCTTTTTCCNCCAAGGTCATTTAATTTTCCTTTCATTGTTTTTTGCCATTCCCACCTCATTCACTATCCACTATCTACTGATAAGACAGATAATAAACAACCACAGAAATGGGTTGGAAGCAACAGGGAGCAGGGCATGTAATGAACAGGCAGACAAAAAGAGAGATACCAAAGGGATGTAAATTTATGTATCTGGAAGTGCTCAGAAGGACTCTCTGACCCAGGCTTTTAAAGGAAATATTCTGCCCTCTCCTCTGTCATGTGCTGTTCTGAAATCTGTCTGTCTGTGTCTCTCATTTAAAGCAGAAATGTCCACATTTAGAGTAACATTACTGATCAAAATTTAATTGATGCTCTCAGTGGAAGTGTCAAGATATTTCAAGCTTTCCACTATGAAAGCCCTTAGTCAAATATTTCTCAGTGTCTTGACTGCAAATGTACAAGTTGTTGCACTTCATGTTTGATAAAGAATGCAGCAAATTATTTAGGTGAAGGGATGGAGGACAAAAAGGTTAATGACAGACTTGGTTTTGAAGATGAACTACGAATTAATGGATTCAGCTCAGATCCTGTTGGTCACGGTCCAATGGTAATTCATTTACAAAGACAGTTATCTCATCATCAGCTTTAAACGTGGGAAGATCAGGAGATGACTTCTTTAAATTAAAACCTGGATGCATTGCATTAAGATTAAATTATTATTTAAAAGTCATCATAAACTTAATGAAAATATGACAGAAGACATTGTAATTTATGCAAAGAAAGCCTATTGCAAGCAGTGACTACAGCACACTTTCTGAAGCTTTCATTTTTTGCATTCCACATAACTCACAGAAACTATTTTCACATCATGTTGTTCAAGAATCCTAATCGTAGAGGTGGAGAGGACAGCTTATCACCAGTAGATAAAAAATGTGCTATACTTAGCTTTACTGTATTAGCATGTTGAATGTGAATATCTGCATCCAGACTCCTACCCACAGTAGGTTTTCCACCCCCTCACTCTTGTATCATGGTAAAGTGGAAAGGAGACAAAAAGGGGTATAAAACCCCTAAAGAGTACATAAAATAGAATCCGTGTTAAAGGCAAACATGACAATTTTCTGAAAGTCATGTAGATGAAGTCTCAGGTACACTCAGCAAAGGATAAAAAATATGTAGTAAAAAATCAATTCATAGGTTTGGTAATATTTTAATTATTTTTCTGGGGTTTTTTTGCTTCGTTGATTATAGGAAATATTTCCCATTCTTAATAACTCATCCCCACTGAATGTTTTTTCATTATAATATACACGGCACAACCGCATGCCATGTCCGGTCCTCCCTCCCAGAAATATTTTTTCGTATTCCTTAGGAAATAGGTGACATGTTATTTTGAGCTTGGCTCCTGATGAGAGGTTATTCCCATGTCCAGTCCCTCCTACTCACAGGGGTGATGAAACCATCTGCAGGCAGGAGAGCTCCATGAGGAGCTGGGGTCCTCATCCTCTGCTGTTGCTTTGGAACCTCTGCATAAACTCCAGCTGGCTCTGTTGTGCAGCCGACACGTTCACTCAGACATAAATTTGGCAGAAATACTAATATTTCTCTCTCTCTCTAATTAAAGTGCAGGTGCTAATGATTACACAGGAAATGCAGTTTTAGAAATTGTTCACAACAGCTTTGTGATTTAAATACTGGGCTGTCACTTGGAATTCAGTCATTTGGTTGGTGTGAATGAGCAGAGGCAGGTAGGGCTGGCCATACACTCAGGGCCCTGGCAAAGGAGGCAAGAAGGTCCAAAAAAATCCATTGGACATTGCAAGTGACAATTTGGAAAAAATTACTTCCTCTTTCACCCTCCAACTCCTGTCCCATGTCTTTATGCATTGTTACAAATAGGCAAAAACTCTGCTGGCCTTCCCCTGGCACTCAGCAGAGCCGCATTTCCCCTCATGGTGGCTCTCTGCTCCTCATAGTTCAGCTGCAGTTTAGTCAGGATGCCACAGTTTCCCTGAAGAAGGAAAGTGTGGAAGAGGAGCAGCGGCATTTAGGGGAGTGTGTGTCAGCAGCAGCTGGGCACAGTGGGGCAGGGAAAAGTCAGCCTGAGAGTGTCAGCTGAGGCTGCAAATAATGAAGATGTCACCAAAAGAATTAGGATGTTCAAGAAAAGGTTACAGGAATTTTTCATAAGACAGGCTGATAGGCAATTTGATAATGATGTCTTTCAACTGTACTGAAAAGACACAAGTTTTATTTCATTTTTTTCTCAGCAACAGTGTCAGTAACAGCACTTTGGTAACAGCATGACCACATTCTTCTATATTTTACTTTTGAGTCATGGTGGCATAATTTCCTTTCTTGATTGCCTCCAAACTGAGCTGCTCCACTCTGATGGTAGTTTTTCAGTATGGATCCAAGTAAGCTATCAGCAGCACAAAATATGTTTGGATTTGCAAAACCCATAGAGATAATAGATGAGTATATTTTTTTTAACAAAGTTTTGCTCAGCAATTTTCAATAAATTGTGCCTGAGATATTTCCTCCAGATATAAGAAGCATAGTTAATTTGCTACATTATGTAAAGTACCACAATGAACTTGAAGGACATACATTACTTAATGCTTAAACATCATAAATTAAGATTCAATTAAGTTGAAATAAAACTACAAGTCTACCGAACAAACAAATAAAACAGGTATAAAGTTATTTATTCTCTTCTGGAGACTAAAACTTTCTTAATTATCTGACATGATATACATAAAATACTATAATGAACAAAATTGAATTAAATAAGAAACTCATCTATTGACAGAGCAACAAAGCCTGCCCAGAGCCTGTGATAAACATTTAGAGTCAAGCTCTGATTTTCCTCTAGGGAAAAAATGCACAAAGAAAACAAGATTTAAATGTAAGGTCTTCTAACAACCTAATGCAGTGGCCAGATTCTTCAGGTCCTAAAAAAGAAACACATATATGTGATGTCACACTTAAAATTTCTGAAGTTGCAACTATTTTATTGTTATCAAAACTGCAGTAAAAACACAAATTAATTAATACTATGCTGTTTACCTCTTCTTAAAACAGCACTGCAAACACATGTAAAATTAGGCCACGTAGAGTTTTGCAAGATTTCAAAGCACAAGGGGATATATAACTGTAGATAAGGGCTGTGAGTGAAAGGGTGATAACTTTGTGTGTTACAGACCACCACTGCTGTATTGTGCTAATGTATCACTGAATTTGTATCTCATGGTTTGTCCCACGCACCCCCTGTAATAGTTGGTTTTCCCCCACCTTACCTTCTCACATTAAAGTTNCACCTCGTGGCTCTCTTTCCCCCCTCCCCTCCCCCTGCTCCCCTAGGACTCATTTGCCATAAACTCTTTGGACCCCCACTGCCAGGAAGGAATTGAGCTGTCTCTCAATCCAGCTACCTCGTGTCCTGTTGGTTTGCCTGGGGTTCTGAGCCAGCCGAGCTTTACCCATACAGGGCAAATACAACACATCACCACCCCCACAGCGAAGAATTTCTTCCTATAAACCAATCCAAACCCACACTTGCTCAGCTTGAAGCCATTCCCCCTTGTGCTGTCACCCCATGTCTCTGCAATTTGTCTCTCTCCAAGTTTCCTGTGGGCTCCCTGGCACTGGAAGGTTACAATCAGGTCGNCACCTCGTGGCTCTCTTTCCTCCCTCCCCTCCCCTCCTCCTGCTCCCCTAGGACTCATTTGCCATAAACTCTTTGGACCCCCACTGCCAGGAAGGAATTGAGCTGTCTCTCAATCCAGCTACCTCGTGTCCTGTTGGTTTGCCTGGGGTTCTGAGCCAGCCGAGCTTTACCCATACAGGGCAAATACAACACACCACCACCCCACAGCGAAGAATTTCTTCGTACGAACCAATCCAAACCCACACTTGCTCAGCTTGAAGCCATTCCCCCTTGTGCTATCACCCCATGTCTCTGCAATTTGTCTCTCTCCGAGTTTCCTGTGGGCTCCCTGGCACTGGAAGGTTACAATCAGGTCGCCCCAAAGCCTTCTCTTCTCCAGGCTGAACAAGCCCAATCTTCTAAGCTTTTCCTCACAGATGAGATGCTCCATCCCTCTGGTAATCTTGGTGTGCTCCTCTGAATTTGCTCCTACAGGTGGATGTAACTTCTAGGACATGGTGGGGAAATTCCTTTGGCATTCATCTCTCATTATGTTTTGTAAGGCTGCATGTATTTTGATAAGGAAATGCAAACTGTATCTTCCTGCTTTTTACAGAGGGAATAACATCTCCAGGTGAACTAAGCACTTGTATTTAAATATAATTGAATGGTTCCCGACTTGCCATCCCCTGGACTGAAACAATCAAAACCAATAAATACTTAAAATTATTAATTTTACCCGAGAGCAAAAACGAAAATAACACTATACCTCAAAAATACCTGTTTTTCTGCAGAGACTGTAAAGCTATGAAAAAAAATTCTTTGCAGAACTAAATCTTATCCTAAGTAATAGCAGACATTTCATCTCAAAGAGACAGCCAAGTGATTTTCTTGTTACTTTGATTCCCTCTATCATCCGTGGCCTTCACCAAGTATAAGGTTTTAGAGGAAAAACTGCAAGATGTTTACCCAGACTTCACTCAGCAAACCAACAGCTGAGCAAACAGATTCAAACACTCCAGCTCTCTTCCCTCTTTACCATTTATTTTTTAATAAACTAGGAACACTTGCCGAAGTAGAGATGTCCTTGGAGGATCTGGGAGAGTCTGTTAGCAACATGCTGACAGATCCATTTGTGTTTGGTTGTTGGGACCAAATCACAGAAATCTTCAGCTAATACCACATGCACCAAACAGAGTTTTTTGGCTTCAGATGCAAATTGATAATAACAATGATAATAAAATGACATCTTAATGCCTTCAGTCTTTTAAAATATATATTATATTTCAAATAATAATTAAGATCCTGAAACAAGAAAGTAATAAAACATGCAAGCATCCAGATTGTCTTTTTTCATTTCCCCCCCTCCTTTTAATATACATGGAAGATCACATTTTTAGTGTGATTGGTGACAAATCAATTTCTTTGCAACAGCTGTTTAGTTCAAATTTCATTTTTTACACCATTTGCTAAGAAACTTAGTTCCCTTGACACCACATCTTAACTGTGTCCCCAAACAGATTAACATCATGGCAGGATACCATGTCATGTAATGATTTTAATAACATTTATTCATAAGGTTGTTACTCCTCCCGGCTTCTGCCTCAGTATCTGCCACAACGCCATGTAGTTCATTAGCAAACATTCTGAGAAGTCAATGAGGCAGATCCAATGTGTAGATTAAAAAACCCACAACATTAAGTTTAACCCTTCTGGCACCTTTTAAACCCCATTTATAGGCTTATTTAATCCTAAAATTCAATAACGGTGCATATTATTTCAAAGTGTACATATTCAGGAAGAGCAAAATATAAACAACTTCTGTATCACAGAAGGCTATTCTGGGACAGGGAAATTTAGCAAAGAAAAAAACCCAAACCCAGAGACAACCAAAAATTAGGAAGAAAAAAAGAAAAGGAAAAACATGACATTAGTATCCACAGAAAAGTTATTAAAATGTCTCGTAAAGTTTTTTTTTAAATATTACTGTAAAAATGAATAGATAAATATTTATCCAGAATAATTAGAGCCTATTTTGTGAGTTATTACATTTTTTATATTATCATTATATATAAATGGGCATATTTTCTTAAGAGGTAATTTGGACAACTAAAGTGCAAAAAAAAAGTTAAAAAAAAGAAAAGAATGGGCTTATGTTGCCTGCTATGGAGAAATATGTATTTATTTGCAAGAATTGTTTTCTTTTCTGAAGACAGCTAATATTACACTATAGATGCACAATCAAACTCTAATGTGGTTTATATATACAAATACAAATATAGTATAAATACTCATGTATATATATCCATATACTCACGCATATATTATCATAAGTATTATTTTACTGTAGTAATGTATTCTCCAAACTAAGGAGCAAGAAAATATCTCCAAGATGAACACTGTCTTCACAACACACTTCTCAGAAGGTAAAGCCAGAGTTCTGTATCAGCTCATTTGATCTGGTCAAGGATTTTTTTCTAGGAGTTATGCAAAGGAGCCTTTCATACGTTTACAGAAATACTGTTCAGTTCTCATTTCTTGGGTAAACAGATCTTTCTGTATAATCAGCTTTTGAGGAACTAGATCAGAAACAGAATCAAAGAAAACTCCACACGTCTCTGCCAACCTACTTTCTTCATCTAGCAGGAGACAAATTAGCTGTCCAGGTTTTGAGTAATAACCATGCTTTATTTTTCACAAGCTTAGGCACCTTGAAAATTAGGAAATTGTTCATAGAATTCTATTATTTTGATTTTTGATCAAAATAATTTTTTCATGTATATTGTTTCCTTTTTCCTTGTCTTAGATTGGGTTACACTTGTTAGTTTCATTTTCAGGAGTTGGAAACAAATGATTCCTGTTTCTGTTCACGAGAATAGCAAAGTGACTTGCTTCTGGAATTCCTTAATACAAAAGAATCTGATTCCTCAGGGAAGGGTCCATGGGTGGTTATTTCTGAACAGGCAAGATGCTGAAGGATATTTCACCTCCACTACAAAGACAGGCTGAGAAAGTGGAGGTTGTTCAGCCTGCAGAGGAGAAGGTTGCATGGAGACCTCAGAGCACCTTCCTGTATCTGAAGGAGTTACAGGTAACCTGGAGAGGGATTCCTTGTCAGGAATTGTGGGGATAGGACAAGGAAGAATGGCTTCAGACTGAAAGAGGAACACTTATGTTAGGGAAAAAGAAGAAGTTTTTGACAGTGAGGATGATGAGGCACAGGTTGCCCCAAGAAACTGTGGCTGCCCCGTAACAGGAAGAGTTCAAGACCAGGTTGGACAGAGCTCTGAGCAATCTGATCAAGTGAAAGATTCCCTGCCCATGGCAGGGGAGTCAGAATGAGATGATTTTTAAGGTCTTCTTCAGCTCAAACCATTCTATGACTCCCACTCTGAATACTGAAAAGTCTGATGGCAGTGCTTGGGTGTGAGAGGCAGAAGCTGATGCTGTGTGGTGTGCAATGTTATGGTGACCTTTTCCATCTGAATGAGTAGACCACGTTGTTGTACCAACCATTCTGTGAAACAAGGCTTGTGTCAACAAAACAGGTGTAGTGATTGCTACCCACAGCCACAATAGACTTATTTAAATAAAGACAACAAAATCTAAAATTAAAATAAACCAAGGCACAAGAAAGGGGCTCCACATTGGATGTAGCTTTAGCTACAAAGCTTTCATGTGCCAAAAGCTGAATTATTCAAATCTATGAACAATATAAATGAAAATCCATAACATTTGGCAAATACAGTTTAGGTTTTAAGTTGGCCAGGACAGCAGTGGCAAAATATAGAGAACGAAGACAGAAACAGAGCCAGTGTGGCATCTGCCAAAGTACCACATTAACTCTTATGGTTAGCACACACCATTACTGTGCTTTAGTGGAAACTAGCTGGAATATTTTGGACACTACTAGTAGAAATGTGTAACCAAATGCATGTCTAGGCATTTGTGAGATATATTGCTATAAGCTATGCATAAAATAGTATAGATCCTCTAAACAAAATGTGATCTGTCTTGCCTTTAACTAAAAAGATCTTGCTGACAGCATCTCACAAACATTCTTCAGAAAAAAAAGAAAAAGTAGATTTATAAAGCAAACAAATTAGTAAATTGAATATAATAATTTAACAAAAAAATTCCTAAACTCATCCTGGTAGTATAAGCTTGACAGATCTTAAATTGTTAAATCAAATTTATTTTACTGATTATGACTACAATGCCGCATTTTCATTCGCAGCAGATAAAAAAACCCCACAACAACCATCAAACAAACCTTTCTGCCATATTCCCCAGTTAATATGATGTTAAAGTATTTAAAGCCACTGGGTCACATAAGCACTCTTTTGTGTCAGTGTGATATTTGTTGCATCATTTGGTTTGCATTTTTATGAACACAAAACTCCTGTATTTCTTCATATACATGTCACAATCCAGAATGCAACAATGTGAGGAAAAAACCCTCTTATTATTCTCTTGTGTTAGCCTAAGAAGGTTAGATGTAGATACAGACAACTTTTAGAGCTGGTCCTATTGAATGCAGCAATAAATACATAAAAAAATAGAAAATTCCAGGTTTTTCCCTCTATTAAATATAACTCAACAAAAGCAATGAAGAGCCAAAGTAGCTAGCATCCATCCAAAGCTTGAAGCTTTTCATCTGGGAGACTTCAGACCTAGTGTCAACAGTTTTTCTGAGAAATGACAAACTTTCCCATCTCTTTGTGTAAAGCCAGATGATGATTCTAAAAATTTCCTCCTACCCATCTGTTCAATCAGCTGGTATGTGGCATCCTTCTCCCCATTTTTTTTTTTGGTATTTTTATACAAAATGCAAATTTTCAGATCAGGAAACTGCAATATTTAGAATTTAAAAAAAAAAAAAATCCTTTAGGATTGACATAAACTCCTGGCTCTCAGAAAAGGAGTGTTCTTCACTTAGGTTCTCAGAGATACAAGCAGAGTAAATTATTGTGCCATCCATGATGAATTACTGAAAACATCAGCAAAGAGCAATTATTGTATGTCTGATTTAAATTAGGCTTCCAGTTAGAAATACAATACCTTATGTAAGCTACCTCAGGGAACAGATGCCATCAAAGAGCAATGAAAAATGTTAAAATATTTTGTAGATAGAATTTACTGCTATAGAAGCTTCCCATGAGAGCAGATGCAAGCTTTCAGGCATTTTCTGAACATTAAGGACTTGGCAGTATTTTCAAACTCCACCATGAGGATGCTTATCTTCCCCATCATTAGCTTAACATCATATTATATTGCAGTCCATCTCCACAGAATGGAGAAGTCTGGCTCCTTCCTTGGACTGAAATAAACATGGTTTTATTGTGCATCCTACTTCTTGTATGGAAGGAATATTTCTTCAACTAAGCTATTAGAAGCATACTTAAAATATTCATAACTGCAGCAAAACAGGCAGCAGGGAATTTGATAAAAATATGCAGTTCTCTTGAGCTGTGAAAGTGGTTGTTTTGGGAAATGTTTAGTTAGTGAGAACTAATGTATAAAATGAAAACTTTTCTTCAAGTGACTAGAGCTTCTGAGCTCTACAATTTTTCTTACATTTTAATTTTTTCCTGCATATGCTACATTTTTAGCAATGTTGAGTATTTTTCACATGTGTGATTTGGACAGATAATAAGAATGAAAGTGGAACGGCCTTAATGTTGGTCTTGCTGGTCTGAGTTTGATTATTTTTTTAAAGTTTCAATTTTTCTGAAAAAAAAAACTTAAAACAACAACAAAAAAATCCAGGACTCTAAATTTAACTTTCAGTAAAAGAGGTTTGGCCAAAGGCAGCAATTATTTTGAAAGAGTCAGAATTCAGTGGTTTACAATTTATCATAAACTGTATAAACTAATTAAAAGGAAATAAATCCTATATTCTCTATAACATTGTTACTTCCTTTTCTTCTTTCAAGAACATCTTTGGAAAAAAAGTCTCAATTTTGTTTCCATGAAACAATTCATCTTTTTAGATCTTCCCTACACTAAGCCCAAGATCAAATAAAACCCAAACGTAGCAGAGCGTGCAGTGTTGCAAGGGCTGGTGTTGTGCTCTGATGTTGGCAAATTACAACTGATACATCTGGTGCTCCACTTCAAAGGCGAGATTGGTCATGCTCTGTGTGCTGGGTAATTGCATGCTCTGCTGTACATAATAATGTTTTTCAATTGGGCTTGTTCTGCATAACATAGATTCAATTATTATATAATTCCTACCTCTGCAAGTGAGTACATTTCTATTTTCTGGTTGATTTAGGAGCAAAACTTGTTACAAGTTACACAGGAAATTTGGGATAACTTGAGTATCCATTCCTCTCTCATGGATTACTCTGACATCTAGAGTATCTCCCTTCTGAACAACTTACAGATGAAGAGACCAAATTGCTGAGTTTTGCCAAAGAATTTCTCACAAACACTTCTCTGCGGAAGTGGAACTAGATGTGGAACTGGTCATTGTTTCTAATGGAAAAGGTCTTTTTTGACTAAAATATCCTACATGTTTTGTTGGGCTTTTTTCTCCCTCACCCCCCACCAGTTGGATAAAAACTGGAAAAATGTAGGTACATCATTATTGTTTCTAAAACCTCTAAAAATAAATTTTGTAAATTAAAGGCATTTATGAAAGCTTTTTACTTAATTCACTGCATAACAAAAAAATCACCACCCTGCAACATACACACATAGTCAAGTAAAAAAGTGTACACTTATTATCCCGTTAAAGAATTATTTTGTATTAGTTGCCAGTCTCTTCCACTTAAACAACCTATATATCTAGCAGAATAAAATTCAGCTGGAATACACTGAAAGCTTAGTGAGACATCTGTCTTATGTCGCAAACTGCAAATACATCTTCCTCTTATTTTAAAAATCTCATTTAGACAAAGAAGCACTTTTTAACTATCAGAAGATATAATCTTGACCCAATATTTCCTTGGAGATGCCAATTGAACACTGTGATGACAAGCTGTATTAACTCTGCACATCAGAGTGAGAATGCATTGATAAAGCATTCATTGATTATAGCATTCAAAAGTTATTAGATTTTCTTGGGAAAGAAGGATGTTAATATGATGAATTAAGGAGAAAAAACAGTTAAATCCAATTAGTAAAGCACAACTGAATAAAATATCTATAGCTCTATATATTCTGTTATTAGGGTTTTCTGGAAAAACACAATGCATCTTTCCTACAAAATATTTATTAATCTATTAAATTTCCATTTTACAGAAAGCAGAAGAACATTTTTGTGCAGCCTAGAAAATGGAACGACAAATCTATTGTTCACAACAGCTGTAATGAATCGAGAACTGCAAGGAAGAAACTATTCTTGTTACAGTGTGAAGATACTATTTCAGAGTAAATGCTTTGATCCTTGTAATGGTATTGAAGACAAATGTGGTTGCTATAGAACAGATCTTGGCAATGAAGATGAATATTTTACTTAGTACAATTTTGTTCCACTAGACAAATGAATCAAGATGAAATTAAATAATTCCACTTGTCTGTTTAAAATAAGCCACTAAAAATCAACATGGCTAGGATATTAGCCATGAATTGGATAGGAAGCAGATGAAAAATTAAAATTTACAAGATGACAGGAATTTATTGAAATAAGTAGAGCATATGACACATACAAGTCTTGTTACTGCCATCTGTATTTGAAAGTTCAGCATTTTCAGCTGTACATGTGAGAAATAAAGCAAAGTTTAAAAGGACTGTCCTGGAAGGGAAGAAAAATCTAACAAATCATTTAACAGCAAATGGTATTTCTAAAAGAATCTTTCAAGACATAAAATGCTGTGGCAGACAATCCAATTGATATATCAAGTACTCAGGGCTAGTCTTAAGACTCCAGCTTCATGATCAAATACCTCAGGAGGAAAAACTTTCTTTCACCACAAAAATAAAATATAACCAATTCTCACACAGTGTACTTTTAAGTTAGAAGACAAAAAGGTTGACTTAATGGAATTTGGCAAATAAAACAAATCTTAACAAGGTCGACTTCTCCATAATTAGGTTGTGCTGGTTAATTAGGATGTACTGAACTGGGAAATCCACTCACAGATGAAGCATTCCCCTAAGATCTGATTACACACAGTAGTTTTCAAGATTGGTGGCTGGTGCTTAGCAAGGCTGGCAGCAGAACTGAAATCTGATAGAATAGATTCTTGGAGATGCAGAGATACATTGTGAACAAAATATAACAGGAAGTCACAGGAAAACCACCATAAAGCTTGCAAGGCCTTCAGCAAAGATGGAGAGACTATTTACAGAGCATGGAGTGACAGGACAAGGGCAAACGGCTTCAAACTGACAGAGAGGAGGTTTAGATCAGATATTAGGAAAAAATTATTTACTGTGAGGGTGATGAGGCACTGGAACAGGTTTCCTTGAGAAACTGTGGATGCCCCATCTCTGGAAGTGCTCAAGGCCAGGTTGGATGGAGCTCTGAGTAACCTGGTCTAGTGAAATGTTTCCCTGTCCATGGCAGGGGGCTGGAACAAGATGATCTTTAATGTCCTTTCCAACCCAAACCATTCTGTGATTCTATGTCCTCCTAAAAATAAAGAGATTATGGAGTGTTTTCATTTTTTCCTGATGATTTGCTTTATAGGCCATTCCTATACCACTGGCTGTGAGGTGTGATGAGTATCCCATTGGGCCAGTGCTTAATACAGGGCAGTACCTCCCTCTCTGAACCAGGCCAGGCACATCAACCATATCTTCAGGGAGAAGGCATTAATATTTAATTAACAACACAATTAAGACTAAAAAGTTCTTCTGAGCAGGAATTTTGGATAATTAAACTGAACAGCCATCTTGATCAACAAAACGTTATAGTATACAAAAAAAAAAAAAAAAAAAAAGCCACTTAAGAAAAGATAAAGGGAAGCAATAGCAATGTAAGATATCAGCTGACTTCAGTATTTCTGCTGAAGGTTTGTGTTGCTGGTGCCCAAATTCTAGGCACACTTAACAGGTTCAAACAAGTACAATGCCTCTAAAAGTTGTGACTCTTGAAGGTGTAGTGTAGGCAGGAGAGGGAAAATGCTTCTTAATGTGAGTTAATCTGACCATCTGAAAGTTGACATTATCTTCACATCAGAGACTTTCACATATGAATTTGAATTTATGAACTTAGTGGGGCAGATTTTTCTATCTGATTTCTGGCACATAGAGATTTAGCAGAAATAAATGATAGCTTACATGTTAGATAAAGGTATACAGGTTAAAATCTTAGGGAGAGGGTTTCATCCACTGAAACTAACAGGTAAAAGACATGTTAGAAATCAATATATAAGTAAATACAATTTACAGGTTAAAAATGACATTAAATATGAATTAAATTATTAAATTCTTATTTTATGCCTTTTATAAATGTACTGTGCTTTCTGCAGTGGTTTTGCTGGTGAACATGCTAATAATGAAGTCTGGATTTTTCCACATGTAAACCTTTCCCTCTTAATAATACAAACTGAGATGGAGTTGAATAAATTACACAATGTGGGAATAGGCAGAGCAAAACATATCTCTTCCTTCTACCCCATGTTATGGATTTCCAGCCAGGTTTGCTAGATGATCTATTATTTTCATGAAGGCATAAAGGATTCAAATGAAGCAAATATTAGACCAGAATACTTGATAAATGGCAGCAATATGTTCAGTAAAATGTACCCGACACAGTTATTTCGAGACAACGACCTCAGTAGTCTCAAAACTTTATTGGCATGAAAGTTTGAGAGTCAACAATGCATTCATTTTAAGCGAAGAAGAATAATGTGACACAAATATTTCCTTAAATCCACAAAAACAAATGTTTCAGTGGAGGCAAAGCCATGGTGCAGGTACTCAGCTGAGTATCCCTCTTCCCCTTTTATGTGGATCAGGCTTTGAATTTGCATTCCTACCTTTAAAAATTTAATAACTAAAAGATATGTATATGCCTAGGAATATAGTTATTAAACTTTAATTTAAAAAATAGCATAGATATTGTAGTCCCCGTGACCTGCTTTTCCACAGCTTTAAAGCCAAGCTGGCTCTTTATAGGCTGGGTAATTCTGCTCCTCTCAGGGCAGTATTGACAGTGAAAAACAATAAATTTAGAAATTTAGTCAGCCATTCAAACATCAGTCCGGGAAATCCAACTAATTAGTTTTCATTAATTTCCCCATAGAACACCTGAGGTCCATATGGGTGTTATGTACACCTCTTGTTGTTTTGGGAAGTCCATCTTTTCTTCCACTGCAGCCAAAAAAGCAGATTCCCAACATTATCATCTACTTCATCTACTGATGAAGACCATCTGCAGTAAAGAATTTAATAAAATTCTGTATATTGTTATCCTTTCTTTACAACTCACTGGAGATAATAATCACAGGAGTTTCTTAATTCCCTAGAATTTTCCTCAGACTCTCCAGCTGCAAAAAACTGTGACAGCTTAAATCTCTGTTAACCTTGGTGGGGGTTACTCAGAGGCCAAGGAGTTATTGTGTCATGGGTCTATTTTATAATGGGAAGAACAGGAGAAGAGATAAAAATCTCAAAGCAGTAGGTGATATTAACAAAATATACATGTTTTGAGGAGTTTTTCTTTGGCCTGATGAGAATCATCCATAACAAGAATGAGCAAACTTTTGACAGAGAAACCCAACCTTTAAGTATGATTATCATATTTTCTTCCTGTAATTACATCAGGAAGAAGAGAAGTTATGTCAGTTTTGAGAATCAGGTGACACCAGGAGAACTGAGGAATCATTTTTGACTTGTGCTATGCAGCCCTTGACCATGCTTCCAGTCAGTGTTTCTGTTAGCTCTGGCATCACTGTTGTTTTCCTTGCCATTGGCACTAAAGCTAAATATAGGTATTCTATTATGTTACCAGTAATAAATTTGATGAAAAATGAAGTTCGGCTCATTCCAAATCTATTAAGAATTTCATAAAAGGTCAAATACTGGAGCTGATAAAGAGAAGAAATTACAACATATAGTCCAGCTTAGGTCCCTACTTGAGCCTACACTTTACACATCCTGTGAAAAAGAAGTACAAAGATACAAGTTCATAACAGAAAACATAATATCATTATAAAGAAAAAGAGGAAATAACTCTATTTAATTCTATTTTACTGAAACAATCCAAATTTTGAAGCAGTTTGATCCCAAACAGCTTTTTTTTCTGTTCAGCACTAAATAACCAAATAGAAAGGTTAATACAGAAACAGTTATCACAATACTTTCCAGACAAGAATGAAGAATGTTTAACTTCTGTGTTGAAAGGACGGTTCATTATTCTCACAGATGAAATAAGATGGAATAGCATCCTCTCTCTCCATCTTTTTTTTTCTTTTTTAGTAAAGTAAGGTCTGTAGAGTCATGCTAGTAATTCTTGCCTTTGTCCAAACAAGTAGCTGATTCTTTAATTTTCAGATTCAGTGGGCACAGTGCCTCAACACCCAACCAGGCAGGCTTCCTTTTAACCTCAAGGATGCAAAAGGAATATGGCAAGCCACCTCTTTCAGAGGCAGAATTGATAAATCTATCAAGCCAGTGAGTGTTGTGCCACCTGCCCCTTATACAGCAGCTGCATTAATCACAGCAGACTTCTCAGCTGGGTCCATCTCATGACCTTAACCCGGTCCATGAATCAGTAGGGTGGGGAGAAGCATTAGACGGGACCAATGGTAAAAGTTTGCTAGTTTTGAGCAGGGTGGTTCATGCATGTGGAGTCCTCTGAAATTAGAGATGAAAGCTGACTCTTCTGATTTCTTTCATCAGTGCAATTGGTATTATGAGGGGAAATACTCCATTTTGTACACTTGAAGTAAGGGTTAATGCTACTTTTAAACTCACCCCAACCAAGGATGAAAACCATCCACATATTCATGGTAAAATTTGGGCAATGAATTAGTTTCATGGAATCCTTTTCATCATATCATTCATATTCCAGACAGAAGTTAATGAGTAAATGTATCCACAAATGCAGATTAAATGCATGAATGGTTTCCTAAAATGTTCCATAGCACTAGGATGTGCTAAGTTTTTTCCAACACAATGAGAAACAGGTATGTTTTTATTGTTTTGTTACTTCATCATCCTCCTAGTTACCTCAAGCTACCCACTCACAGATGTTTTCTGTTCCTCTCTCTCTCTCTTTAAAAATCTGTGTTAGACTAAGAAAGCCTCATAAAAGACAATAAGTCCTTTAGGCAAAGAAGAGTTATATTCCCAGTTGAAATATCACAAACCTTACTTTCCAAGTTTTCCAGGAATACTAATGTTCTTTCTCTAGTTCCTTCTCTGTGCAAATGCATGGCAGTATCCTTTGGTAATCTAAGTGCCACAGAGCCAGTTAGAAAAAAAAATAATGTGATAACTCTAAGGCTTATCAGATAATTAGTATGCAAAAGCAGAAAATTGGTAAAAAACACTGTTTACAAAATCAAAGTGATTTCATGTTTCACTCTGATAAAGTTTACTCAGAGAAATAAAAACACTTTATTTTAACCTTATCACTTTGTTGGTCTTTTAGAAAACATCAAAATGATTTATAGGCTGGACTGCAAATCTCTCTTCTTGAACCTCAGGAAAATTGTTTTGGAAGGCTTCTATGGATCATATGGCTTGATGGCATTTCTTGTTCCCTTTTTAAGGTATCTGGCAATCTGGGTATTGCAGTACTTGTACATCCCTACTTTTCTGATATTTCTAGCTATTTCTGTCCAACTGATCACAGTTACTAGGGAAATATTTTAATATGGATATTTAGAGTTTTCCAAGTAGCCTTTTAGCATTTCAAAATTTCAAATGAGAGTGAAATTTTGCTGAGTTACAGCATGGGACTTTCAAGAGTATTATAAATCAAAATTTATTAGCTAAAAGTATGCGCCGAGGTAGAGAAAAGAGATGCTCAATGGCACATAAATCCTGCCTTATGTTCAGTGACAAAGGAAAATAGAGATACAGGGAAGTTCATTTCCCTTTTTTCATGACCACAACTGATGAGCATTGCATTCTCACATGCACTATGGCAGCCAATAGCACCTAATATTTTTCTGCCTATTCTGTATTTATTGCCTATGCAGTTCATATTCATATGCAGTTTATAAATCTCTTCTTATTCCTGCTCAGCTATTTGCATCAATAATATAATTTAACAGTAAATTTCACAGTCTAATTATTCATTACATTAAAAACATTTCCATTTATTAATTTGAAATAGTTTGCCTGGTAATTTTAACAAGTGCCCTCGTGCTCATTTTATGAGCCAGCCTTATTTGCATTCTCTTGAACAATAATTTTAAGTATTTTCCTTTTTTCCCCTAAGACAAAACAACAATCTGGAGCTCCTAATCTACTCTCCTACTAACGTGGGATAAGAAGATGCCTGACTTCAATCTGGGTTAGTCACAAGGCTGCATTTGCAAGGTTACAGCCTTAGTGAATGATAGCTGTCATTTCTACAGTGAAGGTTTTGCACCTGTAACTGCAAAGTCTGTGCACAATTAGTTGAAAGAAGGAGGCTTCTACTTTCAAAATTTCTGACCATAGGTTTCAGGTTATAAATGTTGCCAGTATTTTCTCCACATTTCTTTATATAACTATTTTTTTTATGTGGTTCATTAGTTATTTTTGCTTATTTAATTGTCAAGTAATTTTTATTGAAAAACTAATTAGGTCAGACCCTAGATTTTCCCCTTCATGTTGCAATCCAAATGGAAAGAAACTTCTTCTTTTTAGTAACAGAATATTTGTTTTCATACGCTGTAAAATTTTTATTGCTGTTCTGCAATACCCATTTTACTAATGTCAAGTCTGGATCTCTGTGGCTTGAAAAGGAGGAAGGCAAGGGCTAGCCCACTCACAGAATCTGCAGCCCCAGCCTGGCTGGAAAGGGGCCATGGAAAACCTGGCCCTGCCATCAGTAAATGATGTTTTTAGCCTCACTTGCTCTGGGACACCAGAATTCTGACTCTTTCTGTTGTTATTTTGGGAGGGTTTTTTTGGCATAAATATAATTGAGGTAAATCCCAATTCCCCTACTCTCTTTCATGCAATGCACAAGTTATATTTCTTTGGGGAATAAGACAAGCATGTTTCCAGCAATGCAAGGGCAGCAGCCTAAATCTTCCTAAATCCCTCTCAATCTCCCTTACTCTTCTCTCCATCTTTCTTTAAGCATGATACACATTTGTGTTTTGCAGCCTTTAAGCAGTGATGAGAACTAACTGTTGATCTGAACAAATGCAGATGAATTGATTGGTTTGGGCTACTGATTTAGTGCCTAGATCAATTACACATTAAATAAATAATATTATTCAGCCTGATAAGGAGAAAGGAGAAAAGCTCTCTAGCAGAAGATAAGAACTTTCAAATACTTCAAAAGGATGCCAATACATCAATCCCAGAGAGCTTACAGGCATATATGAAGTATAATAAAATACCTGCATGCTAACACAAGAAGCTTGAAGGACAAACAAGGAGAAATTGGAAGCTGAGACTAAGAGGGAAAAATTATGTAGGAGACTTGACAGAAACATGGTGGATGTACAGCCTCAGTAGCTCATAAACATGGTGAGTTAAAGCCCAGAATTACTAGTTGAGGAGGAAATATAAATGTATAAATCTGAGCAATGGGGAAAGTTTGAGTTGTGACATAAGAAACAAAGAAGAATTTCAAGGGATTTGTATTAATCCATTCTAAAAATTCTTACATTGGTTGTGACAGATCCTAGTGCTACAAACTGTAAAATTAAAATATTTATTTAATTAAGAGTAATATCCACTCACCATCTTCTGGATAAGAGTATAACACAGTGAACTTCTAGGGGAAATAGTAAATGTCTGGGTTGCCTGAAAGTCTTAAAAAGAGGAATATCTATAGAAGCTGACATACTCTACCAAAGGGAATTAATGTATGGCCTCAAACACTGGCTCTGTGCGCATGATCCCCCTCTGCCAGGGGGAGAGAGCAGCAATGAGTGAACAGAGGACAGTAAATCACTTAGACAAGAGACACTTTTCCACGTCAGCTGCTGAGGCTGGACAGAAGAACTGTTCTCTCCTTGGTCACCAGAGTGACCCTGTTCTCTTGGTCCTTCCTTCTAGTGCCACAGCCCTTCCTTCACTCCAGTCCTGATGGTGTCTGGGAAGAGGATGCAGATGGATGAGTCACTTCACTGTTGCTGTCACAACATGGAGCTCACAAGGCCCAGGCAAGTAAAACCAGCAGGATCTGTGTTGATATAACACAGTCAAATGACACATGACCCCACGGAGAAANGGCAAGTAAAACCAGCAGGATCTGCTCGCTGATATAACACAGTCAAATGTATGACATTTATGACACGTGACCCCACGGAGAAGGTCTCAGCCCTTTGCCACAGATGTGCAGCAGCTGCAACTCAAAATGATCATAGGGAGGACATGGACCTGTTGGAACCTGTTGGAGGCCACCAAGTTGATCAGAGGGATGGAGCAGCACTGCTGTGAGGGAAGGCTGAGAGAGTTGGGATTGTTCAGACTGGAGCAGGGAAGGATCCAGGGTGACCTCATTGTACCTTCAAGCACCTGTAGGGAGCCCACAGGAAAGATGGAGAGAGACTATTTACAGGGGCCTGGAGTGCCAGGACAAGGGGAAATGGCTTCAGACTGAAAAGATGTAGGGTTAGATTGGATATTATGAATCATTCTCTACTGCCAGGGTGGTGAGGCACTGGAACACATTGTCCAGAGAAACTGTTGCTGTGCCAACCTTGAAAGTGTTCCAGGCCAGTTCGGATGGAGCTCTGAGCAACCTGGTCTAGTGGAAGGTGTCCCTGCCCATGCCAGGGGGGTTGGAACAAGATGATCTTTAATGCCCCTTCCAAGCTAAACCATTCTATGATTCTATTACTATGGAGTTGTAGCTACAGTATATCCCAGTGTATACAGTATATATAGAGTTTTGCTTGAGAAACTGACCCACTGTTCCACTGCTCACACTCTACTGCCAAGAACAGCATGACCCCTCATCCGGACAGATTACAAATTCAAGTATGTCTTCATTCATGGAAATAGGTTTTGTTTTGTCTGAACTGACAAAAAACAAGTAAAAAAGTAATCAAAACATACCATTGGGAACCCTTAAGGAGAAAAAATATGCAGAACAGACCTTTCTGATGATGCCTTAGGTTTTAGCTTTTGTATTTTTTAGATCCTGTGGTGTTTCAGTGGGAAGCTTTAGGTTTCATATTAAGTGCTACTAAGCTCTTTTCATACAGTAGATAGACAAAACAATTCCTTCTCTAGCTTGATATCAACCGCAACTTTCAGGCCCAAGAACAAAAACAAGTGAAGTGAGAAGAAAAAACTGGAAGGATGGAGCTTCATAACCTGAAGCTATGGTTGGACAATTGACTCTAATAAGCTAATGGACCAGAACTTATAAAAGTGTGAGACCTTGTGATTGGGCTATTTTGTGACCATTTTGGGCGTAGTTGTAGATGCCTTTTAACAAATATCGACTTAATCCTTTTGCTCTATTTAGCCTCTGTTCCAGGTCAGCCTCATAAAGGCATCACTGATATAAATTGTCATAAACATGAATTAAACCCAGCTAATTCACAACAATAAGAAAGAACATCAAACAATTATTGAAACAGTAATAAAAGTACTAACAAGATATTACTAAGACTACAAACCAAACGAGCAACAGAATAACATTCATAGGAAAGGGAGACAGTATGAGATAATAAAAGAGCTTAATAGTAAATGGTTCATAACACCTATCAACCCAACACACCCAAGCAAATCCACTCACCATCTGGCCTCAGTGGGGTGTGAGGCATTGAATGATATCAAAATATGTTATGAAAAACCAAGTTTTTAATTCATTTTTTTGATACCTAGAGCATTTTCATAAGTGTTTTTTGGAATAGAACAGGGCTCATTTTCTTAAATATTTGCAGTTTTGAAGAAGTTTAAAGATGTAGGAATCATACTATATTATGCAAAAAAAAAAGGTTTAATGGAAGAGTGCAGTAACAAAAGCTTTAATTTGGTTCATTAGGAAAACTAATCATGATAAGATTTTAAGAGAATGGAGACCTGAATCCAGGGTGTGTTGCCTTCTGGCCTGTTCCTTATTACAGCTGTATAGTTCTCAGGCAGGTATCACCCAGATCTGGAAAAAGGCCAGTACCAGTCCTGCTGGGAATAGATTAGCACTGACTCAAGAGGAAATCAAGAAGACCTTGTGCTATGAGAGGAACCTCAGGAAAAAACAACTACAAATTCATGCTCATGAAAATGTTTTCTTGCAGAAATTTCTTGCAGGATAAATTCTCCTGCAGAAAATAGACTATTTCAATGATTTCTCAGCTTTGAATTACCTATTTATTTATTAAAAGAAAATGTCATATGTGTCAATTTTGGTGGGGAAAAAACCAAAATACAATTTAAACACCATTGTACTTGAATTACCAAGATTATGTATATTAACTATATCTATACCTTCACTCTATTTTTGAAAAATAATCTCTATCTCACTTTTCACTGCTAAGTTCTACTTTTAGTGCATATATTTGCATACCCTAATTATTTTTCAAATGTCACATTAAAAATTTATGTGTTAATGTCCATACTAAGAGACAACATACTTTCCTACAGTTTACAAGTAACTGCTCTCTAAAAAAAAATAGGTTTATAAAATCTTCCTGTTGTTTAATATCATTTATATTTTAATGAAAGATTACAGGAAACAAAATTGACAGTTGTAATTCTAATACCATAAAATACATCTATTTGGATATCTGGCTGTAGAATTCAGTGTACATGATTGTCTTGTGGCAAGAAGATTCCTAAAACCAAGAGAAGAGGAATTATACTAAAATAAAGGATTTTGAACTCAGTCATCAGTAAAGAGGAATTATGGTATGAGTTCCCCTAAATTATCCTGCAAACATTTTTAAGTGTCCTTATTAATCACTTGTTTCTGCCCAAACATTTCAAGAAGACACTGGACTATGGGAATTAATTGTCTGATGAAGTATAGGAGTTTTTGGTTCAGAAAATAAAACTAAATGGACTTTCTGTATATTAAAATGCATTCTTAGAGGAAGACAATATATATTCTTTATGTAAATTGCTTGCTTGCTTTGTTTATTTGCTAGTAGTACCTCTGTTCCTTAAATGGAATCCATGGGTTTTCTTCTGCCCTGAGAAAATTGCACTGGCTATATCAAAATTATTCTTTGCTATTTTTCCCTGGTCAGCAAAAATAATAAAAATACACAGAGCAGCCATACATAATAGCTTCAGCTGAGATAATGTAAAGCTTAATTTTATTTTTTCTCACCTCAGTTAAGAAAAAAGGTTTCTTGCATCAATTACATTGGCTTATATTATAAATCCACTTACTGACACACACACAAAAAATCCATATAATCTCTTTTCCTATCTAACCATGTAGTGAACTACAGATCCTGTAATTAAGGCTGTCAAGTGACCAAAGTACTACATGGACCAATATGCCACCACAGGGAAATTCCACTTACAGGTGATTTGAGCCACAGCAGATCAAACTGCTGTGAAAAGTCTGAAATCACAATTTCACATTCACATTATTTGGTTTAAAGTTTTGAGGCAAATTGTTTAAACAATTCTGAAACAAAAGGATTTAGGTAACTCTCAACATAAGGAAGTAGATACTGGCATTTTCCTTCAGGGTTTAAATAAAAGAAAATCCAAGGAATGCAGGAAATTCAGATTTCAATGTAGTGTAAGTACAATCTAGCCTCTGCAGGGAAAAAAACGTGTCTTCATCCGTTTTTTTTACTTGAATGATATCTTAATGTGTTTCTCTAAGGAGGTGTGGTACGTGTAATGAATTTTATTTATATACATGCTTTTGTCTTTCATTCCTTTTTAATTTCTGAAGTTATCACTACTCTGTGTCACACAGATCTGATGGAGAACACCATTCTCACAAATTTCATGGAAATAGGCTGCTGAAAAGAGCAAACCCTTCTATATTTCATGACTGAATAAAAGACAGCACTATGAGATTGTTTCTTTTTTTAGCATCACAGAACTTTCTGCAAGACATGAATTTTTCAGCTGGGTAGGAGTTTACTGAGAGCAGTGATAATATTTTTTTCCTACATACATTTTCAGAAGGCTTGCTATAATTCAATCAAAAAGATAGTTAAGGACAAGATACAGGAAGAAATATTAAGAGACAGAAACACTTGTGATATGAGGTCATCTGATGATAAGAAGTTGCTATCCATTAAAAATGTATGCCCTCAGCCTTTTGGGGAGTACAGAAAAAAATCCATATTTGTCCCTTACATTCCTCCAGAACTGAACTTCATCTCTATCTGCAAGAATTTTTAAATACAAAATGTATTTAAATAATTAATTTGATAATAAATTTAAAAAGTACTCATCTAGTGATCTTCTAGTCATAATTTTCATACTTCTCAATCACTTGTTTTTCCTGCTTAAAAGACCTTTTCTCCATTCTGTCTTATACAATTCCAGCATCCACTCCTTCATGTAGTTTCTGAGCACATAATGCAATTAATTATATAACTACATTCATGTGCAGCATGATTTCCTAAATTAGACTGAAAATAATTCAGAAGACCACTCTGAGCCCTTATTTCCTTGTCAGCAGCTTAATTAATTTCACCCATACTAGAGAAATGTCCACCAGTTTCACATTGTTTGGAGTTCTAGAAGAAATTTTGTAACTTAACAAAAAAAAACAAACATAAACAAAACCCAAATAACAAAAAACCCCAAACAAACAATCAGAAAACCCCCCCAAACCTGCAAATGATGGAAGGTATTCTTCCACTAATAAGTTCTGAAACTGAGTTTTAGTTTGCAGCATTCATATCCACCTACTGACAGCACCTCCTTTCCCTTGAGATCTCGGTGGGAATGCAGCTGCAGGCAACTACTTCGAGAGGTTGGTGTTTGACTCCTTCCTCCACAACTGTTAACCTTCTGCCTTAGACTCCTTCTAATGAGCTAGGAAAGCCTAGCAGCATAAACAAAGGAATCTAGGGATGTTCTACTAGAACACACATTTATGGTATCTGACAGACATGGTGTTTTTGTGGGATGGTCTGACAGTTAATAAGGAGCTGGATTAGGGTCCACGTGGCTCCTGTCTCCTACCAAGAAGTAACTGTGCCTATCTTCTCTGTGCATCACTGGTCAAAGTACAGTTTAGAACTGTTTTAAAAACATTAAATAGCATCTAAAATTCAATGAAAAAATTTTCTTAAGCTGCTTTATTCCAGAAAAAAAACTTTTTTATTGTTTTGCTTAAAATGTTTCCCTAGGAAAACAACCCTATTTTTCTCATTTTTCACCAGACTATACGAGCATCTGGAGTATGTTGGTCAATGTTATTTCAAAGATCAGTTATCACAGGATTGATGATTATTTATACCCTTTATTTTATGAATCAAAAATAAATTTTATGGCAATTTATGTCAACATTGTTATAACCATGTGAATCAGGAAGTGACCTAGTGGTGTTGTTTTATTTGGTACCGGTGGGTAGTACAAGAATTTGCTAACAGTTGTACAAGGTCTGAAACACACAGAAATAGCCATTTTTGCTTGCCAAAAGAGCTTGACAAAATAATACTTTTTTTTTTTTTTTTTTTCCCCTGAGGAAATAACGTTTTTACAGAAAAATCACATTTTAGCACTTCTGTTTACCAGTGGTCTTTGATGGGTCAATTAATTCATTTAGCCATAAGAGACATCCTTTCTGACCTATTACCCTATAATGGAACATACATGTATAAAATAGTTCTGGGAATGGACTTTAAATAATCTATGAAATTTTTAATAACATAAAAAAATATGGAATGAAATGTATTTTCCTAAATGACTAAAGGTTAAAAAGATTGATGGATTAGATTCTAGAGTTGAGGAGGTGGTCAGCTGGCCATAATGATTTCCTGGCTGGAGTCACATTGTGTATTTGATGTTAGTCAGTCCTTCCTAATGTAATGTGGTTTTGTTATTTCATTGGAATAAACCTTTATTTACATTGGAAATAAGATGATTAGTACATGAATTTGTGTTACTTGCTGATTTTTTCCAGTGTCTGGCTGTAAAGACTTCAGGTCTCTGTTCAGTTTTGTCCATGTATCTCTGTTGAATCTCCACCATCTTATATTTGTACAAATTCATGACCTTTATACTTTCTGCATATATTTTTTAACACTTTCTTTCTCAAAGGAACTTCAGTTCTGACAATATGTTTTGATCTGCTCTACTGATGTGTATCTTTTCAGCTGGGCAAGTCTTTATTTGTGAAATAATGAGTCAGTCTTGTTACATTTTCCATGGTAGGATGAAACTACACAATATATTATTGATAACACTCATAAGTTTACTTGTAAAAAAAGAAGACAAAAAATGTTGTGAGAGAAGAATGAGCACTTGAAATTGAAAGATAAGAATGCAAAAGCAAAGAAAATGAAAATAATGATAATAGAAATCTGTGGCCTGAGGATAGAGGTGAACATATTTGAATTCTGGTGGCGTTTCATGCTCACACACAATCCACTTGTTGAGGCTGATTTACATTGCACTTTACTGTTGTACAAGAGCTTTCTATATCTATATTTTTCTATCCCTACCATTTTAATGTTATTTTTCTCATTTTTTCAGCCTTTAGATAAGTTCTTCTGGATGCATTTTATTTAGCTAATTTAAACTCCTAGTAAATACTCTAAATTATTTATTTGATAGAATATATAACTTATTAGTTGTTATGTTTACGTTACAGATGAGATTTTCATTTTTCAGATATCCAATAGACACAAGCAATATCGAGAGTAATGAAACCTCTAAGGGAGGTGAACATTTCATATGAAAGAATAGTTTTTGATTAATAGTACAAAATGAGGAGAAAATAGGTTAGATGTTTATAAAACAAACTCTGAACTATACAGAAAATGTAATTACTCATTTTTTTATGTGTAGAATTTGATATTTATGTGGAAAGGCCCTGAAGATTTTTACATGCAAGAAGTCTGCAACTTTGATTTGTTCTCAGATACAATATTGGAAAAGGCATGCTGCTGAAATATGTCAGTCAGTGAAAGAAAAATACTAAGCCTTGATTTTCCTTCTGAGAGAACTGCTAGGTTGACTGTAAACACAGGGGTAACTGATCTGTTCATGACCATCCACTTATTTGCTGACAAATGAAGGTAAAAAATTGACAGTCTAAATCATCATGAGAGAAAAAATCCTAAATTTACTCACCCTTAAGTGGGGAAATAACTACATTTTTAACAGCTGTGTTTTGTAATCAGATTATATAGACATGTTTCTTCTCTTTCCCCCACAATACCACAATCCACACAAGCCCAAACTAGAAGTTGAAATAATTCAAATTAAAAAAAAAAAAAAAACAAACCTTCAAATACACAAAATATACTAAGTTTAAATATCTAAGAATCTCAAACATGGTAATTGATAGAAGCACAATTGCTTCTGAGTGCTAAAAAATGTCCTTTGAAAGCTCTTGTATCAAGTTCCTTTGGTCTACACACAAAAAAACCCCCAAAAAACCAAAAACCTGAACCAAAATTCAACCAAATCCCAAACCAAGCCAAACTATGTGAGCGATACAGTGTTTCTGGATTCAAATCAATACCATGACTCTATGAATAATAACAAAGAGTATCAAATATTTTGAAGTAAATGTGCCTATTCAGTAATGTGTTAAGTATTCCAACAGCCACGGAATAAAACCAGTAAAGTATGCACTACAATAACTTTAAGTCTAGACCTGAAATATTTATAATTCAAAACATCAGTCATTTACCCAATAATGTACAAATAGAAATGCACATATAAATATTTATATATACAGGTGCTCATGCCACTCTCTAGATCTACACAGGCAGTGAAGAAACAGGAATGGCTTTCAGAGTACTCATTAAATACCTCAGTAAGTCCCAGCATAAATACTGAGTTATTCCCTTTGTACCAGCTCTGGAATCTGCTTTATTTCAATTATTCTATGACACAGGAGGATGCAGTGCCATGGAAAGGTCAACAATGTAATTTTTTAGGCAGTTTAAGCAGCATCTTTCTGGGAGACAAAAGAGTTGTAAAAGCTAAACAGAGTAAACAGACTGTGCCTTCCAAGTGCTACTTGATCTCCAAAGTGTGGGAGGAGAGCCAATGTAGTTGATCTTACAGGAGCTGTAGGAGAAGTCTTCTATATAGCATTCAGTGTCTATTTTCCAAGACAGCAGGTATAGCCCTTAAAAACCTACTGTCAAAGAGCTTATTTAATTCAAGATCATAGTCACTAGGACATTAGAGCTGTGTTTTGTCATGCTATCTATCAAATGTGACAAACATAACAATGGAAATTCCTTCTCTCTCAAGAGCAGCTTCCTTACAGAAAAGTTATCAGTAAACCTTAAGTGGCTTTTACCAGGAAAATATTAAGACTTACTGCAATAGCAATTATAAAACTGTGATTGTATAAGAGTATACATGCTTCAACAATCACAAAGTAAATGCATGTGCAGCCAAGCCTCCTGATAGATCCATTTGACAAGACAGGGTTGAGTACAAGTTATCTATGTGCCAATTTGCCTTTAGAAGCAAGAAGTGGCATGTGCTTGCCTGGTTTTGTATTTCATCATGTTTCTCTCATGTATTTCTTCACCTTCAAAAAATTTTTTTGATAAAAGAATGAGAATTATGCCCACTCCATATTTTCTAAGTCAAATAAGGGCAATAGGAGGAACTATTTTTTATTAAGAAATGGAAACCGTTATCTTTCCATTGTTATCACAGCTCCTTTCCCGTGTGCCTTGTGATCAGTTTCATCACCATCACAAGATGCTTGGCACTGACTTTCCTTTTTGCCTTGCTTTTCAGACCCTAGTTGTGTGATTAAGGCTTTATGCATTCAAATGATTCCTTGACAATTCACCACTGCCTGTCACTTTCCAATTAAGTCTGTCTCAGCTGCTTCCCTGTGTTTTCTCCTTATTTTCCTGTACTGGCATTTCCTCTTTGATCTGTTTTCATGGAAAGCAGGTTTTCCATGATTCTCTGCTCCTTTTATTTTCTTATCAAAAACATTTCTGAGAAGCCTATGGCAATGTTAGGTAATGTCTCAACTTATGTGCAAGAAGGATTAAGTCCTCAAATAAACACTATGTCAATGCTAAAAACAGTGTAGCTCTCAAGCCTTATACAACTCTGGGTCTTCCAGGTGCAGTATTTGTTTTTGTTCTTGCAAAGAATTACAGAGCCATGAGAAGAAGAAAAACATGTCAGTGGAAAGAGCTTCTGACAATCATTTCTTTAACAGTTTCTTTGTAGCCTTACCGTCTCAGGGCTCAGGGTTTGTTCAAAACCTTTTTTTCACATTATGCCGGGTTGACTTTGGGCGTGTGCAAGGTCCCTAGATCTTCTGCTCCAGGGGGATCTATCTATATAATCATCCTTTCCTCAGTAGGACAGGACCTGGGGAGAAAGCAAATGGAAAAAAAATCTCATGGGTCAAGATAAAGGCAGTTTAATAAAGCAAAAGCAAAGATTATGGGTGCAAAAGCAAAAGGAAAAAAGTTTTTATTTCTCCACTTCCCATCAAGAGCCAATGTCTGACACTTCTCAGGAAACAGGGCTTTAGTACATGCCAAGGTTGCCCCAGAAGACAAATGCCATGAAAAACCAAGTGCCTCCCAAACTCTGCCTTAGCTTTTATTGCTGAGCAGATGCTGTAGAATGGGATTTCCCTTTCATCTGCCTGGGTCAGCTGTCCTGGCTGTGTCCCCTCCCAGGCTCGTGCTCAGACCCAGCCTAATGGTCTCTTGAGGCTGGTGGATGCTGCTTTGGACAGACAGCCCTGGTGTTGTGGGACCACTGCCTAGCAGTATCCAAACACTGGTGGGTTCTCAACACCTTTCTCTCTGCTCAGCACTGTGAGGGCTGTGGTGGGAAAATTAACTCTACCTCAGCCAAACCTTCATACAGGTCTGGTTTTGGTTCCCACAGTACAAAGCAATGCCTAAAGTACAGACTGTAGAGATTCTCTCATCTAAAGCTCAAACTTTGACTCTACCTTGGAGTATCTATGGGAGAAGATTTGCCTGCCATTGGTCCAAAGTTATTAAAATTCATTACCCCTCTCCACTAAATTAAAGAAGATTTATTTCCAAGTCCCTCAGGAGAGAGTGTTATGCAAGAAATATTAATGTGATGGCAGTGCTTTGCTCTTAGCTGTGTTGGTTTTTTTGTTGTTTGTTTTTTTTTTAGTTTAGTTTCTTGAAGATGGTGTCCTGCCTGCTATGCTGAGAGAGGAGGAAATTGTGCTAAGTGAGAACCAGAGGGAAGGAGGACATCATGCTCAGAGCTTGATCACTACCTTTACTGACAGAGACCATCAGGAGAAATTTAACATTTACCACCACAGAGCTGTAGCAAATACCTTTTGGTTAGAGGAATATTCACACATTCCTATAATGGTAATATTAAAAAAAAAAAATCGGATAGGTAAAATATATTTGGAAAGGCACAATCTACACGGCATCAGAGCACAAACATTTCACCACATTTTGTCTTTAAATTTGTTTTTACCTCCATACTGCCTAAAAATTAAGAAATAAGGAGAATTTAAACGAGTAAATGATTCACTGATACAAAGACTACTCAGAAGATAATACAGTAATTTTGCTGATGTCAGATATGAACTTGTATTGTTATTTATGAATCACTGGCAAGAGCTGAAAATGAGATGTTGTTTCAGGTTTTTTCCTTGGGTGTTGGTCAGCTTTATTGGTGTTTTTGGAGTCAATGTACTATCTCACAGAGACCACAGGAAATGGAACTCTTAACCACATAATTTGTTACCAAAGAATGCTGTTTACACAAGTATCTGCCACGTAGTAGAAGAGTGATTATTATCCATGGTTACAACTTTGAAAAATTTTTTATAACTCTCCATAAATTTGTATTGCCTCTGCGCTATTTTAGTAGATTCTTCTCCAATTAAAATGGAGCCGCCTGTGATTGAGATGGCTGTTCACTCCAGTATGAAGTAATTAGGACTGAACTGTATAATAAACAGAGGTTGTTCAGCTTCTGGGCCTTTGAGCATGGAAAAACGAGATCAAGAAGCTGAGCTTTTCTGCTATTCAGTTCTTTCAGAAGAATGCCTAAGAGAATCAGAGCCTCTCAGTTCCACTCACCCATGAAGGATTTTCCAAAGTTTCCAGGACTTTCTTGTGGATCCTGGAATCCAACAGGTTGTTTTTCCCAACTTCATGTAAACAGGAGTTCTCCTCTCGGTCTGGCACAACATCTGCCTTCTGGCCATCAAGATTTTAATTCCTCTTACAATATAAAGCTGTCTGCAATACCATTTGGTTCAGAAAAGAAATGTAATTATTATTAAAAAAAAAGAAATCCAAAACAACAGAGGTCTGTACATAGCTGTGCTATTGTTTTTAGAACAGTAATAAAAACAAAATTTAAAAAGTTTAAAAACGCCAAAATGAAAGAAAAACCAGGAAAGTTGTTAACTGCTTTTAACTTTGCATTTTTCATCCTTGAAAAGAGGCGACAATTTCTCCTTTGAAAGTAACAGAAACAGAACCAATGTCATTGCTGCTGTTACAAGAGATACTTGTCTTTTTATTTTCTTTGAAATGGCGTATTTTTATAAAGATGGTTTTATTTTCTTAGGGTACTGAGGCAAGTTGTAAGAAGGTATTTAGCTGCTATTTGTCTGCTTTGTCACTGTAGTTTCATATTTATCTTTTTCTCTGATAGTACTGAGATGTGCTTCAACAAGGGGTTTATGATCTAATATCAGAAAATAGGAATGAATCCCTTCCATTTTTCTAATCTGTTCTATTGCTCACCCATTTAATATTTTCTGTTAAGGGAAAAATGTATTAAAAACATCTAGACTGAACACTCAGAAGTGTAAGTTTATAAACTCTGAATATATTCTGCTTTATGGTGAACCAACTGTCACTATTTGATTTTTACACAGTTAAAATTTTGGTCTCCATAATCAACACAAACACATTTTAATTGGATATATATTTTTATATATACTTAAATATATAGAGAGAGCTTAGCTAAAGGGTTTCTGTACTTAGATCAGCATATTTAGCTGAAAAAAAGTAACAGCTTGAGGTTTTGCTTTTAATAACTGAAACTACTTTTATAAATGCTCATAAAAGTAACATTTAATCTCTTGCAATGGTCCAAAAAATATTAGAAAGATCACTGTTCCTCTGTAAAATGAAATTTTAGCTCTTCAGAACACCCAGACTGTTAATTGTGTTAAAGTACATGCAGTAAATGGTTATGGTATGCTATTTTGTTTTTATTGAAGACTAAGTGGAGTTTAAATTACCCCTTCAGACAGATAGCTTTGTTATGTTTTATTATGTTTTTATATAAATCTCAGTAATTCTGTTTCTAAGGTGAAGATAAAGAAATTTTTATCTGTTTAGGATGTTACAAAGAAACCAATTCTTGCATATATTTAAATGACAGTAAATGACGCATTGCAGAATTGCAGCAAAAACTCAAGTGCTTAGTGATTTCGAGTACAACTGAGCTGAAAATTGAACCCATGCCCTCTACTTTTTGAAATATGAAAATATGCAAGAAAGGTGGACACTGGCAAAGGTCTTGCAAGTGACACTGTAGTGAAGGCAGACACCTGAAAAGCAGAACACCTGTGCAAAAGCCCATTTCTCTTCCTGTTTCAGCTCAGCACTTGATCCCTCATTAATGCTCCTGACTGGTGACTCCCCAGCCTGTGGCTCTTCTGAGCAGGTCTCTTCCAGTCCCTTGTCTGAACAATATTTGCCTGTATTTACTGACACTGAAGAGTTGTACTCTAGCCTTCTCTTGCTCAGGTGAATCCCTGAGACATAAAGCTTAAGAGCCAAGAAACTCTCTTTCCTTTTGTCCTTACCTAGCTGCTCAGAAGGAAACAGCTTTAAAGATGACAGAAAAAGAAAGCTGTCTGTCCTGTATCCAAAGAGGCACCTGAGGTGGAGCTGGACTCAGTCTCTTACAAGGTGTTGCCCTCCACCTGTTTGTGTTCATGTAACTGTGCTCTCGGGCTGAGTCAAAAGTAACTGATAATCAAAAAATATTGATTATATGCTTCCAGCTGGCTGGCAAGATGTCATTCAAGGACCTCCTTCTGGTGCTTTCCCAAAGTGATGTCCTCCAGCTGGGAGCACAATCTCAGGATGCCACCATGTTTTGATCCACAGAGAGATGGCTCTGCATGAATTAAGGTGCAAACAAGGTCATACCCTGAGGTCAATAGCATGGAATTTATTTAACAGGAAGTGTGAGGGAAGGAGAAAGGAAGAGAGAGAGAGGGGGAGAGAGAGAGAGAGCATGGAAAAAATAGGGAAAGGAGAAGGGGGGAGGAGAGAGAAAGAGAGTGACAGAGAGACTCTACGGTTCCTGACAGCATCTGGTTGGTCCCTTTCTTCTGTTCTTCTTGGAGGGTCCTGTGTAACACAGAGTGCAGTGGGTTAATACATTCAAGTATCTGTAGGAATGCCCAGGTACCTTCCATGGGAGGCAGGAAAGTTTTACGCCGTCTCCTGCAACAGACTCTGGATCTTGCGGATCACATCCAGTGCTCTGGTGAAAGGCCTCAGCAATGAGTAGAGGAGGTTCTTTGGGAGCCTTTGGTGGTTTATGACACCTTCTAAGACATGACAGCTGCCTCTCAAGTGAATGTTCAGGGTGAATATGACCTTCTGGCAGGAGAGCCGGTTTGTGTAAGGGACCTCTGCAGGGTCTGCTTCTTTATTTGGCCTTTAGCCCCTGGTAATTGGTGTTCACCCACTCTGTACCAGAGGCTTTGCCATCACATCATCAAAAACTCTGTTTCTCTCTCTCAGTTGAGGGGGAGACTGTGTGCAAACCTCAGCAAATGAGTCTGGGGTCTGTGGCCTCCCCCCAGTCCCAGGCAGAGCTGTTTTTCTGCACAGCTGCTGTTTGGCTTTTCTTGTGGATACATTCTTCTCCCTCAGCCTTGTTTGTGTCTCTCTAGACAAAGAGTCACCAGGCACAGCACATGCGAATGTGGAAGGCGTTGCATGGCTCAAGAAACAGAGAAAGAGGAGAAAGGAAGTGAGCTTTTCCTCTTTTCCACAGTAGCAGATTGATAGTTTTTTTTTTAAGTCGTGGTTTGATTCAGCCATAACATGAAACAGAACAGCTGACTTTTTCCTTATTTAGAACCAGTTGACTTTTTCCTTCTTAAGCATCATTAGGCTGCTCTCCACAAAGCAGATTAAGAGAGAGACAGGCTGCTGATATTCTCCTACATTTTAAGCAGGTGTTCATCAGAGGTACCTTTTGATGGAAGTTTGCAATATTATTAAAGAAACTAAAGTTCCAGACATAGCCAACATCTTGCAATAATGAATTGCTTGATATTTAAAGAGACTTAAAATAAATTTCCCACCAAATCAGCCTAATTTACTCAATGGTGTCCAAAGACAGCCATCCACAAGCTAAACCAGTTTTTTTCTGATAGTTTTATAGCTAAACACAAAATTAATTCAATTTTTTCCCCCCTTTACTTCTCTTTTCTTTTACTTCTAAAATATTCCAAGGTCTACCTTGCTGTTATTTCAGGTAAGGTCAATAAGAAGTGCATAGCTACTTACAAATCAGAGATTGCGTTTGCTGTACTAATCACAAGTGCAATCAAACACCATCACTTAAGTTCTGCAGGTATAGACTAGAGACTTCCAGGCTACTTTTCTTGAATATTAGATTAAAAACTGCTTTTGATTGTACTTATATCAGAGGTAAACCAACCATAGATGAAGTAATAAGCAATTCCAATAGGTGAATTTTGACTATTGTGAATTTCCAGTTGATTTCTTTTGTTGTGTTTTAGGAATTAAGTTTATGGAAAAGTTAAGAGATCTCAGAAGTATCTACACTGTTTTGCTTATTTTTAATCATAAATTTTTTTTCAATTTTTTTGGAAATGGAGACAACTGTATTAGATTGTGAACTTGTCTACCTCAGCTGGTGCCATGAACTTATCCTAGGGAATAGATATTAAGCAAAATAAACCTCTCAAACTATTTTTCCCAAAATGACATGAGAAAAAAATTGTGTACTGCATAGAGCTGAAAATACAAAATCATGTATGTATACAATGTTTTTTCTGGATTTTTTTTGTTGGGGATTTTTTATGGCCTGAGTTGGAAGGAATCTTAAGGATTATCTTGTTCCGATTCCCCTGCTGTGGGCAGCACCTACTCCTCGATCAGGTTGCTCAGAGCCCCATCCATCTGGGCCTTGAATTCTTCCAGGGACGGGGCAGCCATAACTTCTATGGAAAACCTGTGATGGTGAGGGCCTCACCATCCTCATAGTAAAGAATGTTTTCCTAGAATCTAATTTAAATCTAGTCTCTGACAGTTTGAAGACGTTCCCTCTTGTCCTTGTAAATAGTCCCTGTCCACTTTTCTTGCAGGCTGCCTTCAGGTACCTGAAGGCCACAATTAGATCAACCCAAAGCCTATGAAGTGTGCAGTTCAAAATGAATAATTTTGGTTTCGAACATATTTCATTGTTAGAAATATGCAAACACACCTTTATTAAAAAAA
>VYXF01008050.1:21418-42270 GCA_013397295.1 Polioptila caerulea | reverse complement strand
TGTCTAAACATGTTACAGACTTGCTGGAAAAGTCAAGAGTCACTTTCCAGCTGAAAGCTGAGAGAAGCTACCATATCTTCTACCAGATCCTGTCCAATAAGAAGCCTGAACTGCTGGGTAAGGACAGCCACCACTTGGTGACATTGAGTAAAGCCAGCATGGGAAACCTTTCCCTGCGTGTGCCAGCTCAGTCAGAGGGTCCAGTGGTACCAGGGCACAATGCCCTGTGTCACAGGCCCCCAGGTGCCCCTTTGGCAGTGCCTCAGCCTGTGCAGAGCAGGGATCATGTGCTGGTTTATGTTCTCAGCACTGCAGCATCGGCCCTGCCAGGGTTCCCCAGGCTGTGCTTGTGTCTCTGCATACCAGGGTCACACTGGGGCTTTACTCCTCTCCATTTATCCTCCCTGGGTAAGTTCTAACACAAACTGTGTGCAGGTAAAGTGCAGGGGTGGCCAATGTGCTCTGCCTTGCACCTTACTCTTCTCCATGGTGTGGAAATTCCAATTTAGATGGGCCAGATCCTGTGAATAATCTTCAATAGAAAGGTAAGCAATTCTGGGTGCAGGATAGGCAGGTACTCTGATCTACAAACCATTTATCTGAGCTTTTCATCACATGGGCAAAGGTTATTTCCTATTCCCAGAGCAGCCCCTCTGACCTTTTCCCCCTCCCCATGCCCCACAGCTCTCCCTTTTGCCACACACCCACTACTGCACTCATCCTTGGTGCACTCTGTCCATCCTTCCCAAATATCCACAGAACATTTCCCAAGGTGGAGCTCCTGCTCCCATCCTCCTACTCTGTGTGTGTGTCGGGTATGAGGATGAGCACAAAGGAGCCTTCTCTAAAAGCCTCTTTCTGTGCATGGCCTGTGCTCTGTGTGTGCCAGTGCTGAGTGCTCAGCTCTCAGCATATTAAACTGCAAGGACTGCTCAGCCAGGGGAAGGCTGATGAAAGGCTTTACTCTGTCTGGTCTCTTAATAGAAAACCAAGAGTTTGGGATGCAAAAGGAAGGAGAGGTTGTGAAACCTTGCTGAGCCATGGTTCCATCTTCCCAGCCAGGCTCTGGCTCTCACTCCTGTGTTTGCCTTTCAGAGATGCTCCTGGTCACAGCCAACCCCTACGCCTACCCCTTCATCAGCCAAGGGCAGATCTCTGTGGCCAGCATCGATGACCAGGAGGAGCTTGTTGCCACAGATGTGAGTACAGTTAGCAAGGAGAGACTGTCTCACTTTTACTGTCACCACTGTTAAAAGCAGCTGATCTGTCTGGTGTGTAGGCAGCCATTGACACTTTGGGCTTCAGCCCCGATGAGAGGATGGGCATTTACAAGCTGACAGGGGCAATCCTGCACTATGGGAACATGAAGTTCAAGCAGAAGCCACGTGAGGAGCAGGCAGAGCCTGATGGCACAGAAGGTAATACCTTAATGGATGAGAGAGAACTATTTCCAACTGTTTCCATACCATTTTTCACTAGAAATGAAGGGAGTTTTCCAGGAGAGATGCAGTTGTTCCTTGATAAACATAAAAAAGGAGGTTTGATTTTCAACTTACCACCTCAAGCAGAGGCACTTTCTGCACCCAGTTTATTCCTGATGACTCTGCTGTAGGACTCTGTGCCTGGGGCACATCCCTGTAGTGGTTTCTGGTTACACATACACACTTGTTCTGCCTGGGTCATGTTTTGGAGAAGTGGCTTGATGGGAAAAACTCTGTGTTGTCCCATCAACAGCGCACTCATGGGTTTCTCCACATCTCTTGGGGCTGCTGTAGCCATTCTGTCATGAGGACCAGCCCTACAAGGCTGTTCAGAAAAGTAAATGAGAATGTTGGTCAAGATCTGTGGATTTGCAAGTTTCAGAGTGAGCTCTGGCTGGTTCCAATGCCCTGCGTGTGTCAGAGGTAAGAAAAAAGTATTTCAAGTTATTTTTGTGTTTTCCAGAGGCTGACAAAGCAGCATATCTGATGGGCCTGAACTCAGCAGACTTGCTGAAAGCTTTGTGCTATCCTCGGGTGAAAGTGGGAAATGAATATGTCCTGAAGGGCCAAACTGTGGATCAGGTGAGTGCCAGGGAGCAGCAGGGACCGTCCTCTCCCCACGGAAAAGGGGTGCAGGTCACAGCTGAGAATGGTCGGGGCTGCTAGGACCTGTTAGGTGTGGGCATGGTGAGGGGTGTTCTGTGCTGGGGATGCACTCGCTGTGCCCTCACATGGGTGTGTGACCATGTCCCTGCAGGTGCACCAGGCAGTGAATGCCATTGCCAAGTCTGTCTATGAGAAACTCTTCCTGTGGATGGTTGTTCGCATCAACCAACAGCTGGACACGAAACAGCCCAGGCAGTACTTCATTGGTGTCCTGGACATTGCTGGCTTTGAGATCTTTGAGGTTTGCAGTGCTCTCACACTTCTGCCTGTCTCTGAATGCTTTTCCCATTTTGTCTTCTCTGACCTTTCCTCCTCCCCCTCACAGTGCAGCCCTCAAGAACAGGGCAGATCTGTCTGAAGCTGCTTCTGCCTTTGTAGATCCATCACCCACTTTGTAAGAGAGGGGACATGGCAGAAGCATAGCCATGAGGCTGCTGGCCCTCTCCCCACAGAATCTGTACTCAGGGACATAAGGGCCACCCAAACCATGGCCAATGCAGGCTGCAGCAACCGTGTGCTGCACTGCACAGCTTTTCTGTAAGCCTGGACACCCATGGTATATTCTTTACACTGTTATCAAAATCTTTTTGGGATACTCTGGCTGACCTTGCCATGACACCTCTGAAAAAAAATTGATCAGAGGCAGTTTAACACTATTAACACAATTACTCAAATATTAGTTTAACAGCTTTGAGCAGCTGTGCATCAACTTCACCAATGAGAAACTGCAACAGTTCTTCAACCACCACATGTTCGTGCTGGAGCAGGAGGAGTACAAGAAGGAGGGCATTGAATGGGAGTTCATTGACTTTGGCATGGACCTGGCTGCCTGCATTGAGCTCATTGAGAAGGTGAGTTCCTTAAACATCTTGTGCAATCACAGAAATTGGATCTGTAAAGGGTTCTTGAGAGTGTTTGCTCTGAGTGCCTTCAATACAGTCTCTCTGGGAAGCTTGCTGGTCTTTTCACCTCCTCTGTTTCTTTAAATATTACTCTTGTGATTAATTAATTATCCACTGACTATCCTGCCTTGTAAAAGGACACTGATTTTATTTCTCCTTTCCTCCCTTCCTTCCTGTCTGTCCTGTCCTGTCTTTGAGTATTGGTTCCCCCTCAGGTTCCCTCTCAGGTAAATTCAAATCCCAGGAAGCCTCATGTCTGGTTGCTTTTTTTTCCTTCTGAGTAGGAAGTCACTACTTTATTCTAAGAAGTTACTGCACAGTTTTTGCCTGACTTCTTTTGTTTTCCACACACTGTCTGGGTAGTTCAAGACTGCAGATCAAAATCTTATGAGTTCTTTTAAGTATCTTGCCAGCTGTTCACAAAAAATCTTGCTTACCTGCCCCTCCCAGGAAAATTCTCTGTAACGTACCTATATTATTTCAATTTTAGCATGTCTTTTACTCTGCAATATTATAGCTTGAATTAATCTTATTTGAAAACACCATTTTTCTATTCAGCCCATGGGCATCTTCTCCATCCTGGAAGAGGAGTGCATGTTCCCCAAGGCAACTGACACCTCTTTCAAGAACAAGCTCTATGACCAGCACCTGGGCAAGTGCAGCAGCTTCCAGAAGCCCAAACCTGGCAAAGGCAAGGCTGAGGCTCACTTCTCCCTGGTGCACTACGCTGGCACAGTGGATTACAACATCTCTGGCTGGCTGGAGAAGAACAAGGACCCTCTGAATGAAACTGTTGTGGGATTGTACCAGAAATCATCTATGAAACTTTTATGCCATCTTTATGCCAGCTTTGCTTCCATGGAGGAAGGTAAGCTCAGAGGATTTTTTTCCAGTTTGGGTTTTCCTACCTCTCACCTGACGTGGATCAGTGTTGAGTCAGTGCTTGTGTGTTAGATGCAAAATTATAACACTGTCCAAGGGATCTGCAGCAGTTCCTCAGCTGGACTGTCATCTCATTTTCCAGCTGAAGGTGGTGGGAAGAAGAAAGGAACCAAGAAGAAGGGCTCTTCCTTCCAAACTGTCTCTGTACTCTTTCGGGTGAGTGTGTTCTCTGGCAGAGCCTGTCACACCTGGCTCCACAGCCACATTTGCATTTTGAGATAGGAGGGAAGTTCTTCAGTAGTAGCCATTTACTTTCCTGATGCCTACACAGGATTGTAGAATATTCACTAGAAGAGTAAGAAGAAAGTTCTGAATTTTGCTTTCAGCAGAGTCAAATTGCTTTGAGAACTGAGATAATATCGAGATTAGAAGTGATCTCTGTTTTACAGGAAAATCTAAACAAGCTGATGTCGAACTTACGGACAACTCATCCTCACTTTGTGCGTTGCATCATTCCCAATGAAACAAAGACCCCAGGTAATCCATAAAACAGAATAGAAAGGGGCAGGAGGAGCAATGCTAGAGCAATCAGTATGTCCCCATGCTGCTCTGTCACAGGCCTCATGGATCACAAGCTTGTTCTGCACCAGCTGCGATGCAATGGTGTTCTGGAAGGCATTCGGATCTGCAGGAAAGGATTTCCTAACAAGATACCCTATGGAGATTTCAAACAAAGGTCAGTAATAACATTCTTGTGTTTGCATTGAGCCCAATTCGTTTGAAAGAACAGTTGTTATAAATACAGTTGTTAGGAAAAGACTATTTTAATATTTAACACACATGGAAAGCAAAAGACATATCTAATAGCATGGTCTGTGTGGGCAGTGCACAGCCAGTTGTCTTCCTCAATACTGTATGCCAAAACCTATTTTTAATTCATTCCTGTTAATCTGAATGTTTGCATATTCTTTGCTTTAATTCTCAAATTGGGCACAAGCATGTTTCAGCAAAAATACAGAGTGTGGTCTGTGAACATCCTGTGTTTAACTGCTGTCTAGTAGAGGTTTGAGGAGTGTGGTGTTAGTAACTCTAATTGGAATGGTTTTGCAAAGAGGAAGTGTTGTTAAATCCAATACTACTGCTTGAGGAAATGCTAAGTTTTACTGACAAATAGAGCTGCAGAAACAAAAGGTCCTCCTACAGGAAATCCAAGTTAGTTCCACATGGCCCTCTCATTCTTTTGTGGGTTAATATTTCTACATATTAACATTTCTACAGCATTAGCAGATTAATTTATAGATAAAACCCCACAACCAAAAAATCTTATCATGGCAACTGCTGCAAGTAAGACATTTATAAAGGGTTGCTAAATTCAGGGGTACCCAGCTGGGGACATCTGCTTGTTGTGTGAGAGCAAAGGCAAATACAGGGTCAGATCTGTAAGAATAAAGCAATCACTCGGAAAAGATGACTCTGTGCAGGATGTGCAGGAGAGCAGCACACTGAGAAGGGCTGAAATGGATTTTTGGCTGCTAACTGAAGGCATTGGCCCAGCCTTTGATGTGGGAGGGCAGATTTGTGTATTGATGCTGAAAATAGGAATGGAATAATCTCTCAGTGTAGGATTAGGAAGTCCATTGCTGGAGACAAAGTCTAATTCTGGGTTACATGGTTCAGGAGGAATGTGAGGAGCTGGATATGGTTCAGAAAAGCAGTTCCTGTATTAAAACTCATCCATTTTTTGAATTTACAGCTAACCCAAAGAGCTGGACCCCTAGAGCAGTGATAATGACAGTGACAGAGATGAGCAGAGTCTCTCAGGTCCAGAGAACAGACTGTCCATGCCTTCAGTCTCAGTGAGGGCTGTAATACATCCTTGGAACCTGCTGAACTGACCTGCTGCTATTTGCTGCTTTTCTTGCTGCTTTTCTTACTGCTTTGCTATTTGAGGCTGGAGGTGTGAGCCAGATTCAGCCTTCCTCTGTATCTTCAAACTGACAGCTGTTCTTGTGGCATCCTGTGCACTAAAATGGTACTGATGGATAAGCTTTTTTCTTTATTTTCTCAGATACCACCTCCTGAATGCCAGTGTCATTCCAGAAGGGAAGTTTATTGACAGCAGGAAGGCGTGTGAAATGTTGCTGTCTTCCATTGAGATAGATCACACTCAGTACAGATTTGGACACACTAAGGTAAAGGTTTAATTTTGCCACGCTGTAAGAAAACACCCATGGCACTGAAATGCAAACCCAGCAAGGAGTGATGTCTGTTCTCTGGCTGCAGGTGTTCTTCAAGGCAGGTTTGCTGGGTGTCCTGGAGGAGATGAGAGATGAGTGTTTAGGCCAGCTGATCACACGGACCCAGGCTTTGTGCAGGGGGTACCTCCGGAGACTCGAGCTGAAAAGGATGTTCCACCACAGGTGTGTGTCCTCTGCCAGCTCTGGTTGCTCACAGCTGGGCTTTATTCACAGGGCTGATGGATCACTTTGCTTTCAGGGAGTCCATCCTCTGCATCCAGTACAACATCCGTGCATTCATGAAAGTCAAGCAGTGGCCCTGGATGAAGCTGTTCTTCAAGTTTAAGCCCCTCTTAAAAAGTGTGGGAACTGAGAAAGAACTGGCCATGATGAAGGAAGAGTTTGAGAGAACAAAAGAAGAACTGGCTAAATCAGAAGCCACGAGGAGCAAACTGGAAGAAAAAATGGTGGCTCTGCTGCAAGAGAAAAAGGACCTACAGCTGCAAGTACAAACTGTATGTAATTTAAATCATTTTTGGCTCTTCAAATTACAGTTTTGTCTGAGTGTTCAGGAAAGGGCTGAAAGGAAACTCTGTAATTTCATGTATCAGCCCCTTAATGAACAAGTGATTTCTGCAAATGTCAGTGCCAATGTGTGATACTGAAACACATTTCTGTTCTCTGTAAAAAGGAAAATGAAAATTTGGCTGATGCTGAGGAAAGATGCGACCAGCTGATCAAACTGAAATTCCAGCTAGAAGCAAGAATAAAGGAGGTAATGGAAAAGCTGGAAGATGATGAGGAGATGAGTGCTGATCTGGCAGCCAGAAAGAGGAAACTGGAGGATGAATACTCTGAGCTGAAGAAAGATATGGATGACCTTGAGTTAACATTGGTCAAGGCCGAAAAGGAAAAGCATGCCACTGAAAACAAGGTGATTTTTATTTCTGCAATGTTTAATAACAGTTGTTCTGTCTAGGTATAGGCTGTAAAGGTCAGTAAATTTAATGCTTACATGCTGATGTGTAAGGAGATCTGTGGGCCTGGTATTGAACCTGTTGTGCAGGAAAACCAACCCATAAGCATGCAAAAATGCATTAAAATTAAAGTTCAGCATTTCTTTGTGGCTTCTGAAGGGTTGATACGTAAGCAGAGGGACTATAGAGTGTGACCATACAATGGTCAAAGCCTCTTTGGGAGTTTCACAGCAAGTTCATTGTCTGTGTTCATTTCCTGTGTTTGGGCCGAAATTATTAGTGACCTTGAAGTATTTTGCCTTACAATAGGTCAAAAATCTGGCTGAAGTAGTGACAGGTTTGGATGAGACTGCTGCAAAGTTAGTCAAGGAGAAGAAGGCCCTTCAAGAAGCCCAGCAACAGGCACTGGATGACCTGCAAATAGAAGAGGACAAAGTTAATACCCTCACCAAAGCTAGGATCAAACTGGAGCAGCAAGTGAACCATGTGAGCATGTTCAGCACAAGAAGGAGCAGATTCTCCAGTTGTTCCATCAGTCATGTTTATATATGTTTCTGTTACAGGTTGAAGGAGCTTTGGAACTTGAAAGAAAAGCACGTGTGGACCTTGAACGAGCAAAGAGAAAGCTTGAGGGAGACTTGAAACTTGCACAGGAAACCATAGCAGAGCTGGAGAATGATAAACAACATTTAGATGAAAAACTAAGGAAGTATGAGGGAAAAAAGTAGTGAAAAAATTTATTATTTGGCTTTAACCACATATATTTTCTTTTAATAAAAAGAACATCTCCTTCACAGGAAAGACTTTGATCTTAACCAGATGCAAAATAAAATTGCAGAACAGCGGAATTCAGGTACTCATTTGCAGAAGAAGATCAGAGAATTGCAGGCAAGAAATTTTATGTGCCTACTTCACCATTACTGTTTGCTTGTTTTAAACTCTAGCACCATGAATAACGCTTGTCCACAGTTTGGCATTGGCTCTGTCAGAGCCAATGGAGAAGCTTCCAGCAGCTTCTCACAGAAGCCACCCTTGTAACCCCCACTACCAAACCCTGGCCGTGCAAACCCAATGCAACAGAAAGCTGTGATCTAAAGCTAGAAGGAGTTGATCCATAGGTCCTTTCCTGGCAGTAAGTCTTTACCTACAATGCCAAAACGGGGAAATTCAAAGGAAGTTTGTTTTGCTTATAGTCTCCAAAACAAGGTTCTTGGTGTTCTATGTGACAAAGATGCAGTAACATAAGCACTGAGTGATTTGTTCCTCATTGAATTCCTGATGTGCTGTCCCCTCGTTCCACAGGCCCGAGCTGCAGAGCTGGAAGAGGAGACCGTGAGTGAGAAAGCCGCGCGGGCAAAGGCGGAGAAGCGCTGTGCTGAGCTGGCCAGGGAGCTGGAGGAGACCCGTGGGAGCCTTGAAGAGGCTGGAGGAGCCACCACTGCTCACACAGAGCTCGCCAAGAAGCGTGAGGCAGAGTTCCAGAAGATGCGCCGTGACCTGGAAGAGGCCACGCTGCAGCACGAAGCCACGGCTGCCGCCCTGCGCAAGAAGCACGCGGACAGCACAGCTGAGCTGGGGGAGCAGATCGACAACCTGCAACGCGTGAAGCAGAAGCTGGAGAAGGAGAAGAGTGAGCTGAAGATGGAGATTGATGACTTGGCCGGTCGTACAGAGACCATTACCAAGTCCAAGGTGTTTCTTTGTAACTTGAATACTCGAATTCCCGATGTTTCTGCCTGATGGGAGATTTACAAACACACCTACACAGATTCCACGTTCTGATTCTCTTTCAGGCTGTTCTGGAGAAAAGGTACCGCACCCTGGAAGATGAGATGAGTGAGATGAAAGCTAAACTTGAGGAGCACCAGAGGAATGTGAATGAGATGGTGATGCAGAAAGCCCAGCTCCAGACAGAGGCTGGTAAGGAAGGCACAAAGATGTGCTGATATTTTTCCCCTTCAGTAGCAAACAGATTCTCTCATGAGTACCATTCTCTGACCAGTTTGTTGTAAGGTCATTGAACATAGTGCTCAAGGGGAATCAAGAATGAAACTGAAAATTTGAGAAAAAATGTAAAATGGCTCAGGAAAAATCTGAAAAGACAATATTGGAGGGTTACAAGAAGTACTGACAATTCTGTAAATGATGGCCTAAGCTATAGGCACCTCTCCAAAAATGGGGAGAGATGTACTTCAGCACCCAGGACAGAGGGTGATATGGAATAAATCTATTCCAGTTACTGTAAATCTTATGAAATGAAACTTTAGGGTTTATCTCTTGCATCACAAGGCCAATTATGGAAAAATCTATTCCAGTTTTGTGTCAGTTCAGCCAATGTGACAGCATAAAATCCTACTGCTTCAAATTGAAAATTGGGCTTTAAAAGAAACAATTAAGCAAATTTTTGAAAACATTTTTCTTCAGGAAAAATATTGCAGCTAGTGGATCAGAGCTCTAAGAAGGGATACAATTAGAATTAGGGTGTCAGGTGAATTTAGAGAAAGAAAGAACAACAAAAACATTTTGAAGGATTAAAATATATTGTGCAATGATAGATGTGTGTACATAATGGGAGAAACTGATAAGGTAATCTGTGCTGTGTAATTCAATTTACCTATTATTATAATATATGAGTGTTTTCAGGATGCTTAATCTGGACTGTATTGAGAACTTGCCCTCTCTTGTCATAGGTGAACTAAGCCATCAGCTCAAAGAGAAAGAAACTGTAAGGCTGCAGCTGTCCAGAAGCAAGCAGGCACTTACACAGCAAATAGAAGAACTCAAGAGGCAGCTGGAGGAAGAGGTCAAGGTAATGCAAACTGCTGAGCACCCCCAAAGGCTCCAAAATGTATCAGGGTCTCAGTTAATTTGAAAACCACTTTTGTGAGTTTGTAAGTATTGCCTACAGTCTAACACAGTAAAATTAGTCTGGGGAAGGTTGTGTGCACTAAGTTCTTTGCAAAGGATGACTCTGGCATTTTAAGGTTGATTTAAGTTAGTGAATTTTTGGATGATTTTAAAGCCATAGTCTACATGATTTCTTTAGCTTCTGTAGCCACAGGGAAGACAAATTACAGCATATGCCAAGGTGAAAGCATCACTTTTGGTCTTTTCTAGTGGTGGAGTTGGTGACAGATAAGGGCAGCTTCCTGAACACTTACAAAGCCCCAGCCCTTTGTCTTCTGCCCACGCTGCAGTGCTCATATTTCAGATGTGCAAGGTCCTGAGGTCTCCTGCTGCTCACAGCTAACAGAAACACACGATTCTGTGGGTCATTTTTAGGCCAAGAACGCCCTGGCCCACGCCCTGCAGTCTGCTCGCCACGACTGTGACTTGCTCCGGGAACAATATGAGGAGGAGCAGGAGGCCAAGGGGGAGCTGCAGCGAGCCCTGTCCAAGGCCAACAGTGAAGTGTCCCAGTGGAGAACCAAATACGAGACGGACGCGATTCAGCGCACAGAGGAGCTCGAGGAGGCCAAGTATAGAATAGATGAGATGTGTCCAGATGTGTATTGGGCAGAACATAGACACACTTGTAGTAGCCTGACCTAAATTACTTTTTTGGGGTTTGCATATTGTCTTAATTAAAATGAGACACATAATACGTAATGATTTTTTTTTTTAAATCATATACTTGTTTTATTTATGTGCCTGAAGGAAAAAGCTGTCTCAGCGTCTCCAGGAAGCAGGGCAGCAGGCTGACACGCTGAATTCCAAGTGTGCCTCCTTGGAGAAGATGAAGTTTAAGCTGCAGGGGGAAGTGGAGGATCTGACACTGGACATAGAGAGAGCAAACACATCAGCAGCTGCCCTTGACAGGAAACAGCAGAATTTTGATAAGGTCATTAGCTCTGACAGAAAGTAGGTTTAGGCTGGATATTAGGATGAAATTCTTCCCCGTGAGGGTGGGCAGGTCCTGGCACAGGCTGCCCAGAGCAGCTGTGCCTGCCCCTGGATCCCTGGAAGTGTCCCAAGGCCAGGTTGGACAGGACTTGGAGCACCCTGGGAGAGTGAAAGGTGTCCCTGCCCATGGCAGGGGATATGGAACTTTGATGTCCCTTCCAATCCAAAGCACTCTAAGATTCTTTAATGTCTTCCAGGCCATGGCAGAATGGAAGGGGAAGTATGAGGAGAGCCAGCTGGAGCAGGAAGCTCTCTCTAAAGAAACAGGCTTGCTGAACACAGAGCTTGTCAAAGTGAAAAATGCCTATGAGGAAACCTTCAATCAGCTCGAAACAATCAAACGGGACAACTCCACTCTCCAGCGTACGTGTCTGGCTCTGGTTTCCCTTCAGCTGTCACAGCCCCTCCACAGCTTGGTGAGCTCCACGAGCACACCCCTGACTGCAGGAGGGCACCAAGTGACAGCTCTCTGTCCTGCCTGTGCTCTCTCAGCCATGCAGAATATCAGGGTCTTACCAAAAGTTCTTGAGCATGTTTGTGCAGTGATTAAGCCAGTAAAGGAAATGTCTTGGCCCCCTCATCTGCTACAGACATTGAGGTGCCATTCCCAGGCAAAGGTAGTGACCATGGGAGACTGAGCACCCGTGAAAGTGAGTTTTACAGAGTCATGGACACCATGACTGTAGTTTTAGACCCTGGTGGCCTGTCCATAGATGTTACACATGCAGAGCTCTTCCAGGCTCTCTGTAAAGAGGGCTGGGAACCCACCCTGATGGCCCACTTGGCCCGCATGAGTTGGTTGTCTCTGGTTTTATCTCTACAAATTTACAGACATATGTACTATTGTGTACACATGTGCATTTTTGTATACATTTGTGTGCAAAAGGGGTGCTGAATGCAGCAACAAAGCATAGAGTTCAGCTCCTCTGGTTGATGCCATTCTTCTCTCACAGAGGAAGCAGCTGATCTCACAGAGCAAATTACTGCAAATGGAAAAATGATCAGAGACCTTGAGAAAGCTAAAAAGCAAGCTGAAATGGAAAAAAATGGTCTGCGATTAGCTCTGGAGGAGGCAGAGGTGAGTTAGCTTAAATATTAGCAAAGAGCATGCTGAGAAACTTTCTGTTCCCTTTTCTGGCAGTAGCTGTATGCAAGGTTAATTACCACAAATTTTAGGATGTTCTGTGAAGTCACTGAGCACCACCTGAGTAGTCATGTTCTCTGAGATGTTACCTTCATCTTTGTTTTTCCCCTTCTCCTTTTAAAGGCAGCTCTTGAGCATGAAGAAGTCAAAATCCTTGGTGTCAACCAAGAACTGACTCAGATGAAGTCAGAAATCAGCAGAAAGATTGCTGACAAGGATGAGGAGATCAACCAGCTGAAAAAGAACCACGAAAGGATTGTGGAGACAATGCAGGGTGTTTTGGATGCTGAGATCAGGAGCAGGAATGAAGCCCTGAGGCTGAAGAAGAAGATGGAGGGAGACCTGAATGAAATGGAGATCCAGCTGAGCCATGCCAACCGCCAGGCTGCAGAGGCACAGAAGAACCTGCACAGCATCCAGGGAGCTCTCAAGGTCTTGCTTCACCTTCTGGTTGATGTATTTTTTTAAGCACAGTATTCAAAAAATTAATTATGACAAAACTGTCTCTTCAAATACAGGACACCCAGCTGCACTTGGATGATGCTGTCAGAGCACAGGATGACCTGAAGGAGCAGGTGGCCATGGTGGAGCGCAGGGCAAACCTGCTGCAGGCTGAAGTGGAGGAGCTCCGGGCAGCCCTGGAGCAGACAGAGAGGTCGAGGAAACTGGCTGAGCAGGAGCTTCTGGATGCAAGTGAGAGAGTTCAGCTCCTCCACACCCAGGTAGTTTGCTTTGCTAAGATTGATGTATTTTGGGGCCCAGAGACTGATGGAGGAAGGATGAACAGTAATTGATTGTCTCTGTGTGTGTGAAACCAAAGACAGACACTCAAAGCCTCTCTCTTTCTCCTTTATAGAACAACAGCCTTTTTAATACAAAGAAGAAGCTTGAAACGGATATAGCACACCTCCAAACAGAGATAGAGGATGTCACTAATGAAGCAAAAAGCGCTGAAGAAAGAGCTAAGAAGGCAATGACAGATGTGAGGATGTTACTGTGATTTTCACTTTGAATTTTCAAGGCTTCCAGTGGCATTGCAGCTGGGAGTGAATGTGAATGCTCTTGTCACATGTTGGACAAGGAGCCAGTCTGTGGGCTTGGTTTAAAACACCTGGTGTCAGAGGAGGATTAGAGCAGCAGGGAACACGTCCTGCTGACAGAGGGGGCTGTTGCCATCATAAAGAACTAAACCTACATTTAGTCAGTTGAAAACAAAACAACTTTCTTCAGTGCTGCATGAAAACGTAATCCACAAAGAAATCCTGCAGTACTGAAACCAGTAAAGTGGCTAGGTTATCTGATCAGTTGTCTTTGCAAAATCCTATTTGACAACATTTAAATGAGGATTGTAAATTCCTATACAAAGTTGGTGCTAAATCCTCCCATGCAGGAGCTGTGAAGCTCAGCCAGGCTTAGGACTGGTGTGTCATGGAACTCAATCTGCTAATGATTTTTGATGCAGAGGATCAACCCAAAATCTTAAGATACATTATGTAGAATTAAAATAGAAATAAAACTTTTCAACTTGCTCATTAAAAGGGAAAAAACAAAAATGAAATCGAATCTCAGAATCATTAGGATTGGAAGGGACCTCTGGCAATCATCTACTCCAAGCCCTCTGTCCAGGAAGGGTCACCTGCAGCAGGTGACACAGGAACGTGTCCAGGCAGGTTTGGAATGTCTCAAGAGAGGGAGACTCCATGCTCTGCCACCCTCCATGGAAAGAAGCTCTTCCTCATGTTGAGGTGTTCTTGTGTTTTAATGATTTCTGTTCTGATTGAATAAAAGAAAAAGAAAACATTACAATGAATTATACACATGTATACATATATATTTATATAAAACTTCTAGTGGTTACGTTTTTCAATTTAGACATTTTCAGATATTTTGCTGCCAAATCACTTTGTTAAATTCTACATCCCTTATAATTATAGTTATAATTCTATTAGTATAACATTANTTCTAGTGGTTACGTTTTTCAGTTTAGACATTTTAAGGTATTTTGCTGCCAAATCAATTTGTTAAATTCTACATCCATTATAATTATAGTTATAATTCTATTAGTATAACATTAATTATTATGTCACTCAATATTTCACCAAAGTGCTTAATTATATTGTGTAGGAATAAGACGTTTGAGAGCAAAAGAAATCTTAGCTTGTTGTAAATAACATAGATTATTTTAAACTATTTTGCCTTTATGGCGCTGCCCTCCAGGATGTTCTGGCAGTAGCAGGGCAAGCACCAAAGCCCAGCACTCAGCACACCCCAGGTGTGTTGAGCACAGGAGTCTCTCAGCTGTGCCAGGTTCTGTCCCAGACCCCGCTGTTGCTCTGGATGTTTCCCCCTGGCTCCCACCTGTTAGTGAGGTCACAGTGGGACAGAGCTTTTACCCTTTCTGGCTCTCCAGCTCTGCGTGCAGTAAGGCAGAATTTTCCCATCCTTTCCCCTACTATTTCCTGTCATGTTTTTACCATTATCATGTCATGAAAAAAAACCAAAAAACCAAAATAGAGAGTGAGGTGGCAGGAATGGTCAGCAGGACAAGGGACTGAATCCTGTGCTGGTGCACAGTGTGTGCTGTTCTTTCACATACTTCCAGTTTCTTGTGTCATCTCCCTTCCAAGGCAGCCAGGATGGCAGAAGAGCTGAAGAAGGAGCAGGACACCAGTGCCCACCTGGAGAGGATGAAGAAGAACCTGGACCAGACAGTGAAGGACCTGCAGCACCGTCTGGAAGAGGCCGAGCAGCTGGCACTGAAGGGAGGGAAGAAGCAGATCCAGAAGCTGGAGGCCAGGGTGGGTACCAGCACTGAACATGGGTGTCAGAAACATCTTTCTCCTCCAAGTCCTGTGTGAGGGCTTAAGCCAATTCTGATTAATTCACCAGATTGGAGAATTAGAAGCTGAACTGGAAGAAGAACATAAACAATCCTCAGAGGCTATGAAAAACATCTGTAAATATGAACGGCGTTCCAAAGAGCTCACCTTTCAGGTGGGTAAAAGCAGAAAGCAATTCTGATGTTTTGTCTCCCAAGGACATAAAATTGCTTAAAATTTTCTCTTTCCACAGTGTGAAGAACAAAAGAAGAATATGATTAGGTTACAAGACCTGATAAATGAACTGCAGATGAAAATCAAATCCTACAGAAGACAAGCTGAGGAAGCTGTGAGTCACAAAAGTGAAGCAAATACTTATTTACCAGTTCATAAACTGCCAGTTTAAAAGTTGGCTCTGTGCCCCAGCGTGCTGCCAGATGGTTTTAAATTTTTGTTTTGTGATTTCAGGGTGAACAAGCCAATAGTGATCTCTCCAAACTGAGAAATGCACTGCATAAGATAGGTGAAGCCCTGGAAAGAGCAGACATTGCTGAGAGCCAAGTAAATAAACTCCGAGCTAAGGCCAGAGAAGGCCCTGCAGCAAAGGTAAGGCTTTACTGCAGGGGTGCTCTCTGCTCAGATGGGTCTAGCAGCAGATTTGTGCCCTGCCAGTGGTACAGGTATGATTTGGAAGGGACAACTCTGTAATGAAGGGGCTTTTAAAGACAAGCTGAGTGGGATGGGATTGTGCAGCCTGAAGAAGAGAAGGCTCTGGGCAGACTTTATTCTGGCCCCCTTAAATGGGTCTTATAAGAAAGACAGTGAAAGACTCCTTACAAGGACTTTGAGTGACAGGGCAAGGGAAGATGGTTTTAAACTGAAACAGGGTAGGTTTGTGTTGACAATAAGGAAGAAATATGCACGATGAGAGTGGTGAGACACTGGCAAAGGTTGCCCAGAGAAGTTGTGGATCCCCATCATTGGAAATGTTGAGACTCTGGTTGGATGGGACTCTGAGCAGCTTGGTCTGGTGAAAGATGTCCCTGCCCTGAGGGACATGGCCCTGAGTGCCACATCCAGGCTTTCCTTAAACAGCCCCAGGGACAGTGACTCCATCACCTCCCCAGGCAGCCCATTCCAATGCCCAAGCACTCTTTCTGTGAAAAATTCCTTCCTGATGTCCAACCTGAACCTCTCCCGATGCAGCTTAAGGCTGTGTCCTCCTGTCCTGTCACTGTTTCCTGGGAGAAGAGCCTGACGCCCCCTGACTGCACTCTCCTGTCAGGAATTGTAGGAAGTGATGAGGTCTCCTCCAGGATAAACAACCTCAGCACCTTCTCACAGGACTTGTGCTCCAGACCCCTCCCCAGCCTTGTTGCCCTTCTCTGGACACGCTCCAGCCCCTCCATGTCCCTCCTAAACTGAGGGGCCCAGAACTGGACACAGCACTCAAGGTGCTGCCCAGGCAGTGCCAAGCACAGGGGAGGAATCATTTCCCTGGTCCTGCCACACCATTCCTGATCCAGGCCAGGTGCCATTGGCCTTCTTGGCCACCAGGGCACACTGCTGGCTCGTGTTCAGTCAGCTGTTGACCAGCACCTGCAGGTCTCTCTCTGCCTGGCTGCTGTCCAGCCACTCTGTCCCCAGCCTGTAGTTCCTCCCTGTAGGTGGCTGTTGTGACCAACACTGACACTTGGTCTTATTGAGCCTCATATTGTTTGATCTGGCCCATCAATCCAGCCTGTCCAGGTCCCTCTGCAGAGGTTTTAAGGCTTTCAGACATCCCTGCACTGGCTCGGGCTCCACTTGCCCATCCCAGCTGGATGGTGCACTGAGATGGATGATTTTAGGGATCAAAAGACTTATCTTGGTATGTGTAGACTAAACAAAGCCTCTCCTTTCTAGGTGGTGTTAGGAACTGAAAAATGAGCTTCCTCTGGGATAACTAAAACTTCCACAAAGTATCTCTCCAGCTGTGGAAGTAATTTTCCCATTGTTTATGAACACAAACATCTTCTGTCCCTGCTGCTGTGCCAGTGTCAATAAAATAGATATCTGCAACTTCAGATGCTCCAAATGTGAATGTTTAAATGAGAGTCTCATTTTGTTACCAAGTTAAGTATAGCCAAAACTGGGGGTTTAAATCTTACTACTTCTGTGACCAGTGTGACCAATTTTATCCTGAATTTAAAACCTAGACAGGCTTTTTGCTTTCCCAAGGGATGAATTCTGTTCCAGCTCCTGTAGCCTGGAAGCAACACACTCTCAGGAGACCATCTGCACCTTGTTCTCAGCAGCTCACGACACAGTGCTGTGCTTCAGGATGCAACCCAAAGTCCTGCTGTGCTCCCGGGCCACTCACTGACCCTAGCCCACCATGTCAAACTGGTTACTCAGTGCAATACTCCATGAACCTGCAGAAGAACAGTTGTAACTTGTTTACGAGTAGCTGTGCGAAATGAACAGAAAATTACTAACTGCTAGGCAAGTCTGGTAACCCTTACCAGCCTGTCACTATTCATCCCAGAGTATCCAGGCATCAGCATGGCAGTGTCATGTAATCCTCCCTGTCCTCTTGCCTGCTTTTGGTACAAAGTTTGCTGTTTGCTCTTGCCCCAGCTACACAGCCCCTGGTTCTTTGAGACTCAAAGCACAGCAGGCAGAGCACAGCAGTCCCTGCATGGATGTGGCTTTAGCAGGATAATCCCTGCCTTCACTGCCCCAGCTCCTCTCTGCTGGCAGTGCAGCTCTTTCCCATTTCATAAAGTGGAATTCACTTTTGGTTTGTGCTGGCTCTTGCTCACAACAGGGTTGGCTGGATGGCAGTGCCAGAGCCTGGCTTTCCCACCTGACACCTGGAGTGCCCAGGCTGAGTCTGTCCAGGATTGTGGTGCCTGTGTTGGCACAGCACACCATGTGTGTAGGTCTGGCTGGTTTGGAGGGGAGGATCCTGAGAGCACAAGGGCAGGTTTGGGCTCAGGGCCTGCTGGTACCAATGGAGCTACGTGGAGAACCTGCACTGCCAATGGCATGCAGTAAGAAATAAAACAGACTGGAAGAAATGCATGGCCATGAGGCACAAACCCTCACAGCTCGAGTTTCTGCTGAAAGCTAGGCCTGTGCTGAGCCATGATGGTCCAGGGCAGCAGAAGAATGAGCACTGCAGTGCTGGGGATCCTCAGAGAAGCACACAGCCCTATCCAGCATCCCAGTAACAGAGCCTGCCACAGCACAGACCACGGGCTGAGGCCCTGGTTCAGTCACCACCAGGCAAGGTGGTCCACAGGAACCTGAACCACAGCATGTGGGGGGTAAAGGCTGGCTTTATCACCAGGCTGACCTGGAAGTGAGCAGCCAAGGGTAGACTATGCACTGTGCAGCAAACCCATTGTGCTGTGTTCTGACAGACACAGGGGATGCCCAACAAGCACAGAGGTGCTGGCAAAGCCAGACTGAGAAGGGAAAAATGTCCAAGAATGAATGAGGAGTTGTGGCTCTTGTCTGCTGGCTGAACTGATGGAGTCTTTGCAGCAGAGCTGGATGTGCATGGGAATGGCTCAAAAGGCTGGGACTGTGCCAAGTGGCCTTCTTCCAGGAGCTAGCATGAGACTGACTCCCAAGGGTGTGAGACTGCATTTAGTGGCAGCCCTTTATAAGTTACCCAATACACACTCAGTCCCCTGACCACTTGTTCCTGCCTGCTCACACTGCTGCTGTGCATCAGTCCCCCTGAATATGGAGTCACAAGGGAGAGCAACTTGGCTGGTTGATCCAGCCAGAAAACTCTACTGGAAAAGCAGTGATTTCTCATCTGACAGTTTAAGCTGCAAGGAAAATGAAACAGAAATAAATGAGACATTAAAATGTGGAATGAAAGAAATCCACACTAGCAGAAGGATGTTAAAAGGATGGGAAGAAGTTGGGGAGGGAATTTATGATGGCTAGGAAGAGGAAAACAGATCTCTCAAACATTCCTGGTGCAGAAAAGCTGCTCAGAAATGGAGACCTTCAGGTGGAAAGATGCAAATCCTGGATGCAAAGGATTTGTGTTTCAATGCACGCTTTCAGCAAGCTGTTTGGAGCCTTACAATATTCTCTGATACCTCTCTTACTCTCACGGATGTGGTTGAGAATAAAGCACGGAGAGCTCAGGGATGGGTGCACACACTCAGGCAGGACCTGCCCTGGGCACAGCTGGGCACTGCTGATGGCACTGAGGGCTGGCCCCTCTCCCCCAGCAAACTCACAGCTCCCTCTGCCCTCTCCTGCGCTCCAAGGCCACACCAAAGTGCCCCTGAGCCTTCACAAGAGCCATTGCTGGAGGAGGGCACAAGGCTGAAAGGAGCTTTGGAGGAGGCCCCTAGCAGGAGGATCAGCCCATCACGTGTCTCCTTTCAGCCTCAGTGCCAAAAGCCCAAAATAACCCCGCTCTCCTAAGGCTCCTGTGCGGGGTCGTGCCTGTTTGTGGGGATGATTTGCTTCCACTAATAGCGCCTGAAGACATTCCTGGGCGGGCAGGCTGCCTTCTATGTGGCAGTGCAACGTGCTGCCGTGGAGGAGCTGGACACGTGTGCTGTGTCCCAAGGAGCAGCTGCTGTTCTTACCCAGAGAGACTCTCTGCAGCACAGCTCCACTGCCAGCTGAAAGGTTCAACATCACACTGGGGCCCCAGTGTGCTCCCCCTGCTCAGAGCCTGAAGGCAGAGTGTTCCCCTTTGGAGCCTGAGCAATGGCCCTGTGCCAGCCCAGCTCCATGGCCATTCCCTGCTGGGATGTGCTGCCCATGGGCAACAACGCAGCTGCCCAGGTACTTCCAGTCAAGGCTCCTTGGGGTGGATGGGGCATCCCCTCTCTTGTAAACCAACAAATTAATGCAATGCCTGTGGACCCAGGTGACCATCTTTTGCTTTGCAGATCAGGAAGAAGCCCCAGTTCGTGAATCCCTTCCCTGGTGAGGAAAGCAGAGGCAGGGCTTGCTCCAGACACAGCAGCATTGCAGAAAGTCTTGTCCCCTCTCCCAGTCAAGTGGAGCAGCCTGTTGAACGTGATCAGATCAAATAGAGCTGGGCCCCAAAGCATGAGGTGTGAGCAGCTGAACTTGATATGTGGTGGCTCTTGTTGCAGAAAAATGTTGGTAAGAGAGAGTGTGGAAGAGTAACCACAGAACTGAGGTGGGGTTGAAGCAGTGCTGGCGAGTTTAGAAAGGGTCTGGGAGGACGAAAGTGAGATGGATGTGTGTAAAGAAAAGAAATAAGTAATAAGACAGTAGAGGATGTGAAGGTTGAAGAACAGAAAATGACAGCACAGAACAGGTTTGGGGATGAAAGGTCAGGAGAAATCTGAGGGAAACTGCTTGGGAACACTACAGTGATAATCTGCAAATGACTCTCATCCCCGACCTCTGAAATTCTTTGTAAAACCTTATTTGAGTTTTGAAGAAATCACTTGCTGTATTTATTCTGTTGTTTCATTACTGCTNTGGTTGATCCAGCCAGAAAACTCTGCTGGAAAAGCAGTGATTTCTCATCTGACAGTTTAAGCTGCAGCTTTTCACGAAGCAAGGTAAATTAAACAGAAATCAATGAGACATTAAAATGTGGAATGAAAGAAATCCACACTAGCAGAAGGATGTTAAAAGGATGGGAAGAAGTTGGGGAGGGAATTTATGATGGCTAGGAAGAGGAAAACAGATCTCTCAAACATTCCTGGTGCAGAAGAGCTGCTCAAAAATGGAGACCTTCAGGTGGAAAGATGTAAATACCCTGCTGGATGCAAAGGATTCGTGTTTTCAATGCTTTCAGCAAGCTGTTTGGAGCCTTACAATATTCTCTGATACCTCTCT
>VYXF01008050.1:1031-20537 GCA_013397295.1 Polioptila caerulea | reverse complement strand
GCAGCTGCCCAGGTACTTCCAGTCAAGGCTCCTTGGGGTAGATGGGGCATCCCCGCTCTTGTAAACCAACAAATTAATGCAATGCCTGTGGACCCAGGTGACCATCTTTTGCTTTGCAGATCAGGAAGAAGCCCCAGTTCGTGAATCCCTTCCCTGGTGAGGAAAGCAGAGGCAGGGCTTGCTCCAGACACAGCAGCATTGCAGAAAGTCTTGTCCCCTCTCCCAGTCAAGTGGAGCAGCCTGTTGAACGTGATCAGATCAAATAGAGCTGGGCCCCAAAGCATGAGGTGTGAGCAGCTGAACTTGATATGTGGTGGCTCTTGTTGCAGAAAAATGTTGGTAAGAGAGAGTGTGGAAGAGTAACCACAGAACTGAGGTGGGGTTGAAGCAGTGCTGGCGAGTTTAGAAAGGGTCTGGGAGGACGAAAGTGAGATGGATGTGTGTAAAGAAAAGAAATAAGTAATAAGACAGTAGAGGATGTGAAGGTTGAAGAACAGAAAATGACAACACAGAACAGGTTTGGGGATGAAAGGTCAGGAGAAATCTGAGGGAAACTGCTTGGGAACACTACAGTGATAATCTGCAAATGACTCTCATACCCGACCTCTGAAATTCTTTGTAAAACCTTATTTGAGTTTTGAAGAAATCACTTGCTGTATTTATTCTGTTGTTTCATTACTGCTGAGAAGGTACATGGCTCATGCCCAGGCACAGTTCTGAGCAGATCTGGCTGCACTGCACAGAACAGATCCTCCAGCAGCATTTCCCAAACCTGGGAACACAAGCTGTACTGGGAGGACAGAGTGAAAATCCAGACTTTCCCAGAGGGCTGAAGAATTTGGGGGCTACTCACAGATGGAGCCTGGAAGCCCCCAACGTGGGCAGAGACCTCAGCTGCCCAGGCAGGGCAGGCAGCTCAGGTTGGGGTCCAGCAGCCTCAGGAGCTGCGTTTCTCTCTGGCAGAGGGAAATTGGATGGGGATGGTGCAGAGTGTCCAAGTGTTGAGCTGCTGCTGTGGCCCACCCCACAGGGGCTGAGTGGCTTGTCACTCTCTTTGGGCCCACCCTGTGGCACTTGTTTTGTGTAGGATCATCCAAGAAAAAAAACCTTGAGCAGTTCTGCGTTGTACAACTGATTTGCCCTTCAGGAGCAGCAGGGACTAGTGTTCTTCCCTTGGCACATGAGATGAATGCAGAGAGCAATTAAAGAAATGTTTAGGCTGACACACAAGGGAATCTGTCTTCCAATATAAAATCATGGAATCGTTGATCAATTTCCTAAGGATGCAAAAGGAACTTTCCTGCAAGAAAAAGTTAGTTTGGAAATGTCTCTAGAAAATTCTGCTGTCTATCATGTTGGCAACTTCACTGCAGTGAGCGTCACTCAGAAAATTCTGTGGTAATCCACTGGTTAGTCTTGATTAAAGTGAGCAGATTTATAGAAACATCATGCCAGTTTATTTCCATTTACAGCACTGAAATCTGCCCAGAAGTAGGATTTGTGCATCTGTCCCAACTGAGTGCCAGCCGAGGAAGATACCACCTCATTGCTGACTTTTTTAGGATGCAGTTGCTGCTTGTGCTAATATTATGCACCTAATCCTCGTTCTCCTTCCCTCCCCCTTTTGCCACTTGCGTCTTTTGACTTTGTCTTACCCGGAGGCGTCTTAGCCTGCCCACCCCACTCCCCTGCTCTGTAACAGGAGCTCCTCAGCTGCTGTGGTGGGTGACAGAAAGGACATCCTGAATGTCACCTCCTAGGCCAGCTCTTCCGCTGGTGTTTGCTGGGAACATGAGGAGTCTGATTAACAGCACACCTCTGATACTCAGCAGAGAGTTCTCACCCCCAAATGAAAGTTTGCTGCTTTACCTGTCTCCCCACTGCTCTGTGAGCTGGGCTGTGCCACTCTTGAGTCTCAGCCACTGTCATTGAGAGGAACCCAGGTTGAGAAGCTTGTCACCAGGTCTGTTCCTTGTGTGACATCACATTAAGAGACAGTTGATAACACATCAAATGTGTATGTAAGCTGATGCCTCAAATTTTAGCTTTTTATATTTTTCAGACTCTGCACTGCACTGGGCTGTGACTCTGAACCCCACACCCAGTGGCAGCCAGCTCTCCTCACAGCTCAGCACACACAACAATCCTTTGGCAGCTCCAGAACCAAGGACACGTTGCAGCCTCAGCCCCAAAAGCGCAAACAGCAGAGAACTGAGGGGAGCAACCTGGGAGGGTGGGACTGCATCACCTGGGGCTGGAATTGGGCAATGAACCCCAAGGTGGAAATGGCCCAAAACTTCCAGGGAGCCTCTTTCGGCCTCAAAACAATGAACAGATGTGTGAAGCTTGTATGTTATGGAATATCTACCACAGTTCATCAGGGCCTGGGCACCAGCCACCCAGCAAGTTGACTTGGTTGAAATAGGGCAGAGTAATCACCAGCAGTGTCCCACCACATGCAGGGCTGACCCCCTTTCACCTCAGCTATAAAGTGTGTTCAGAGGAGCAGCACTTCCATGCGCATCCTCCTCATTCCTGGTGCCCCCCATGGTCCTGAGCACACCTCAATTCCATTTCAGGGCATCAGGGACCCTCAGCCACCCGAGGAGGAGCTGCAGTGACCTGTGCCCAGGCACAAGGAGACACTGCTGTCTCTGTAGGCTCCTGAGCCTGCTCTCCAGACCCTCGACCCACATCAGGAGGTTTCCCACTGCAGCAGGAGCTGAGCACCTCTGAGCTCTCTCCAGCCTCCCAGGGCTCACTAGCACGGTGTGCAAGGGGATCCCTGCTGAAGAGGATATCTGCTCTGTCCCATGACCATTGCAGGCTCCACGTGGGGGTACAAATAGGTCACTGAGACCTGAGAAGGGCAAAGGCTTCTTAGGCTTCATATAGAGATAATAAGATTGTGCTTGTGCTGTCTCCTATTACTGGCAGGGACACACAGAACACATTGTGGTTTTCAGTATAGTTTCCTGTGTGTAAGTTATTTTATTTTTGCTCCATTCACATGACATTTTTCACCATCTTGAGGTTGTTTGCTCTCTAGAAGGCTTCACCACCTGGGTGGAATGTCAGGCAGATGCTGGGTGTCTGGGGAGAGTGGGATGATGGCAAATGTCTTGGGTGTGAGAGTCTGCTCGTTCCCTTGGGCTCACCCAGCACAGCCATTCAGAGAGCCACACAGATCACAGAAGGGTTTGGGTTGAAGAGACCTTTAAATCTCACCTAATCCAATCCCCCTGACATGGGCAGGGACGTCATGCAATCTTATTTCTTTCAAAGTTATCTTATTGTCAGAAATAACCCACAGAGGTGATGTTAGTGCTGTATCATACACATATTTTTGAAAAATTATGCCCGGCAACTCAGAGTGAAAAAAAAAAGTTTGTACCACACCCCTAAATTCCTGTGATGGACTTGGAGAAATGCTTACCAGCAGCTACCACTGAGAATATGTCCAGCCTGTGGTAATGAGAAGGATCTCCTGTACTCTACCTGCCCTGCTGCTCCTCACCTGGCAGAGCTCTTTCCTGATGGGATGTGATGCATTTTGCTGCCCCAACGAGCCCCACAGGTCTCTGACTCTGCCTGAAGGTCACACTGCTCTTCAAGGACTGCAAGCAACCAAAGCCTGCTGCTGCTGCTGAGGACATCTCAGCTGATGTTCAGGAGAAGCAGTATTACGGATTTGGTGTTCTGGAGGGATATGCTTGGGCAAATGGCATGGAATTAAGAGTCTGTTAATTGAATTGAGTGAGATTTCACTGATGGCCATGGCTTCAGCTGCATGGGAGTGGCCAGCTGGACATGTCCCCAGCCAGAGGGGGCACCTGGAGACTTCTCCAGGCCAGAGGGGGAACCTGGACACACCCCCAGCCAGAGGGGACACCTGGACACTCCTCCAGTCAGACACTCCCCTCCCACCTTGGAGAGCCGTCAGTCTCAGGGAATCACAGAGCATATAGCCTGAGAGTAGTAGAGGGGTAAAGACTTCAAAGAAACATTTTTTTTCCTACCGCAAAACTTCTGCCCATACAGGCCACACTTGTGTTTCCAGTTCATGAGCTTGATGAATCTGAACAGGCAGGAAGGGGAGGTTCCCAGTGGCCAACACACAGCACCTGCAGGAACTTCCCCTCACCCTCCCCAGCCTGGCTGCTGCCTGGCTAAAAAGGTCCTTCTCACTCCTCATCTCTCAATTAACTGCTGGGATGGGGAGAAGAAAATACACATCTTAGGCCCTGGCAGAAAGGGAGCAGCTGTCTGGTCACAGTCTCAAGAAGGATCTATTTTCAGCACGACTGAATCCTTTCTCCTCCGAGGGGAATGTGCACCTTGACGACACTGCATTGCTGTGCAGCACAGTCTGTATCCAGAGATGGCTCCCAGCCTGCCTCTTCCCATTTATCTCTGCTGTGGTTTGCTTCTGCTCCCAGTGAAGTTCACCCTGCAGAGATGGAAATAGAATTGACAGAATATTAATGGCTCCTAGGAAACATTGAATTTTTTTTTTTTCTTTGAGGTGCTTGTACTTCTTTCAACAGATTCCTTCCTGGACACATTTCTCCTTGCTGTACCTGGATAGAAGAAACATAGCAAAGTTTCCTCTGAGGTAATTTTTTGGCATCTAGAAAGTGAAATTACAGTGAAATCTGAATCATCCATTTCAGATTGGAGACTACTTCTTTGTAAGAAACCACTATACCAGTGTCATATAAATGATACCTTGGTGAAAGAGAAGAGCTGTATAAATTAAACCAAATCCAAAGCAGATGCTCAGTAGCTTAGACTGCTTTCCAGGGATTCTTCTGACAGCTGACCAAACACTTCACTTTACTTTTCATGAGCTTTATGTCCTACACTACAACACAGAATGTTGGGTGATTTGCCCAACCTTTTATTTATTGCATTTGCTCCTGTCTCCTTTTCTAGCCTCCACAAACATAGAGTCTTTTCCCTGTAGATGTTGGCTGAGAATTCATACACTACCTGTATACACAATGCAAGCTGCCATTGCTTTGGCCCTGATTTCCTTCAAAAAGATATTTAAAAACAGCAACTCAAAACGCTGAAAGATAAGCTCTGGTTTTCTGTATCTTGTTTCATTAATGCAGAAGAGGAAAAAAGGAAATGGGTAAGAATTTAGAGCATTCAAATGAACGTAGTTGATGCTTTAAAGTTTTATCTTCTTTTTATAAGTTAATTAATAATACAGATAAGCATGGAATAAGATTTGAGTGTCTGTGATTCTACATTTGTCGAGGCCCATTTAACATTGTTTTCTGTGTTAAGGACAGTGTGCAGCTGAGTACTGGTGAGGCAAAACCCTGAGGTGAATCTGGGCTCCAATAACACAAAGCAAGCACAAAGCCCTGAACCTGGAGAAGAACAAGGCCAGGCAGCAGGAGATGCTGGGTGCTGACCAGGTGAAAAGCAGCTTTGCAAAGAAGGAACCTGGGGGTTCTGGGGGACAATGAGTTGAACATGAGCCAACAAAGTGTCCTTTCTGTGCAGAGGGTGAATTGTGCCTGCATTAGAAGGAGTGTTGCAGCAGGTAGAGGGAAGTGATCCTTGCCCTTAATTCTGCCACCAGGGCCACACGTGGAGTGATGTCCAGTGCTGAGCTCACCAGTGTAAGAGAGATACTGGAGAGGGTCCAGAAAAGGGCCAGTAAAATGAATGAGAGACTGGAGCATCTCTCTCATAAGAGGAGGCTGAAAGAGCAGAGGCTGTTCAGCCTGGAGAAGAGAATGATCAGGGGGATCATATCCATGGATATAAATACCTGGAGGTATTCAAAAAAGGTTTTATGTTCTATCACTGGACTGTAGGGACCTACTGGCACAAAGTTCAGTCCCCAAATCACTGGTGAGTGTCAATACCTGGAGACACCTCAATTCACTGACTGCTCCCCATTCAAACCAGGCCTTCCCTTGGCTGCCTGCCCAGAGCTACTTGGCTGTGTGCCTCACTCCTGCCTCTTGCACAGCTGGGTCCACATCCTGCACAGCCCAACAGCAAAAACCCAGAAGAGCTGTCTGGGTAGAATGGCTTTGTTGTTGGCCACTGGGAAGACAACGTCCCTAAAGTTAGGTGATCTAGCCCAGCACTCCCAGCTATAAAATCACAGAATCATGGCTCTAGGTGGCATGGGGTGTGGGGAAGGGCCTGACCTGCCCTTCCTCCCCACACACCTGCATCCCAAAATGTCTCAGGACATCAATCTTTCCAGTCTCTCACACCTGGTTATAGGGAAGCCCTGGTTAGCCAGGACTGATGATAAATGATGGAGAGTGCCTGGGCAAATCCTTCCCACAGTTCCCTCAGTGGCCTCAGGTGAGCTCAGCAGGTCACTGCCTAATTCCTCCTGGATTGCAGGGAGTCCTTCTGCTCCTCTACCTGACTAACAGGTAATTGGGCTGGTTAATTGGGCTCATTGCCCTGAGGATAACCACTCTTTCTTTTGACTGAGGCAAAGAAAGTGTTAAGTACCTCAGCCTAAATCTGACAGGATTTAAATCAGCTCACATGACTGGGTTCTATTCATAAAACAAGACCAGATTCTCTTCAGCACCACCAGTAAATCCCCTTCCCCTCTCTCCAGCAGCATTGTCCAGGCATGTCTGCCACCCCCAGTGCTCTGGTATACCTGTGGTGTTTTGGACTAAGTGTGCAAGATATTTGTAATGAAATGGAAGTGCTGGACTGAGGATGTATCAGGTAGAGAGCCTCTGGGACTGCATTCTAACATGATGTGTTTGTGCATACATCCAATTATTTGTGTAGGTATTACTGAAAAGAGGAGTTTTCTACCATTTGTAAGTAGGTGTGCTGGTTTCAATTGGAAGGCATTTCAAGTCAGTTATTCTCCCTAGGCTTACAGGCATTGGTTAAGGATAAGTTAAGTTGCCAGCAAAAGCAGGGAGCATCTTGCTCACCTGCAGATCAGGAGACTCAGGGTTCACAAGAACAGTTTTTAGAGAATCTCCCACTTATTTGCAATCTGAAGTGTGTGCAAAGAGGCACACAGGCACATGCCTCTCTCTGTGTCTGTGTGTGCGTGCACTCTTCCTGATACCCATAAAGCTGCCTCACATCTGTCAGAGCCATCAGCTTAAGAGCCCAGATAGAACCCAGCCTCTCCTTGCTGCAGTGTTTGGCTGATCACCCTCCTCACCTCTTAGACATCTGCACTTCTGCTTTCAGGGTTAAACCACAAAACTGCCAAAAGGTTTTAATAATGCCAGTTTATCTTTTAACATCCTGTTTTATCTATTGTACAGCTGGGATAGCTGCAGCACAGACATACCAAGCAATCCATCCCAGGTCGTGCAGTGAGTCGGTGGGAAAGCCAGCAATAGAATCCATAAGTCCTGAATCCAAGTTCTTTAAGTGCTTTGACTAGTCCAGATTCTCTCCTTAACACCCTTGGAAGATTGTTTATAGGAGATGAATTCATATAGCCACTAAGACATCAAAATTTTCTAATTATATCTAGTCATGTCAAATGACAATTATGCCCTTAGTTCAGTTTGCCAGACAATGCTTTACTGAAGAGGGTTTGCCAAAATATTTTTGACCGAAGAAAGAGTAGGCATCTGTAGCATCTGCAGGGGAGATCGTATAAAACGTCCCTGCAACACGTCTGCCCTGGCTCCACAGAAAGCTCCAAGGTAAGAGGATGGGGTCTGCAGGCTGGCAGGAAGGGGATGGCAAAAGTGCCACCACATTCCTGCTGCCTCTGGTGCTCCTGCCCAGGAGGGCACTCCATTATCAACCTGTTCTCAAGGCACCTGCATGTTTTCACTCTCGAATTCTGTGCAGCAGCAATTTGGGAACTGCCATTTCTGTTTTACAGTTCTGACCAGCTGCCAGCCCACGAGCCTCACATCTGGTGTCACAGGAGGTAAGAGGCTGATTTACTGATTCTTAGGGGCAGAGACAGATCCTTTAGGGTGGGGTGTCAGGAAGGTTCACTGGTTCACCCTATATGCAAACCTGGAGGGATTGCAGTAGAAAGTGGTGAGGGTGCCCAAGGCTGTGTTTGAAGCCTCTGAGCACTGATGACAGCACAGAAAATCCCCATAGGGACATTCCTCACTTCAGCTTAACTGTCCTTTCATAAATCAAGGTGTGCAGCCTTCCCCTCTTTGCTACAGCAGGAGGAGAATGGGACCAGATAAGTACAGCAGGAAAAAATGCAAGATCCTGTATTCTGCTTAAGAATATATTAATTATTAAATCATCTGAACATACAGACCCTCTAATTACCTTTGTAGAGTGCTAGAATTCTCAGCTTTCTTAGATATCCATTTTCTTACTCCGGACAAAAAATATACTTATTACCTAAAGGATAAAAAGGGAATAAGTTTTATTAAAGTTGCTAGAGGATTTTCAAGTGCACTTGGCTAAATTTAGGTAACCTAGATGTTTAATAAATCACTTGAAGAAATACTTTTAAACAAAACTTTTGAGAACTCATGTATTCCTAGAATTTTTCAGTAAGTATTTATTTGAGATCTTAATATAGCCTTGGAAATTCCAATTTCAGTGATGGAATTTTATTTCACCTAGGTCAGAACTTTGAGGCTGAAATTATTTAGGTATTGTAGTGAAGGGGGACAAATTCCTAGAACAATTTATTGTGGCAGAAGATTAAAATGTCACAAAGCCTGCACTTCTTTTTTTTTCTTTTTCAGTGGAGAACTTCATTATCAATATTTATTAATTACTCACCTTTCCATTATCCATTACCTTTCCATTACCATTAAATACATAAATGTCCCACAGATTCATTGTTTTCCAAGACAGTAGGTCACCTACACTACAGTTTTCCAGTAGTTTTATTTCACTGTTAATCTTTTTAACAATTTCTTCTGTTTCCATTCCTAATGGTGATGTCTTAGTGAAACTTGTTCAACAAATTCACTCTTGTCTTACAGGCACAGTATTCTTGAAACACCAAATCCACAGTTCTGAAAAGGTCATCAATGAACATTTGAAGACCTAGACTACATTCATGTACTCTTATTTTGAGATAAAATTAAGTTTCTAGTTATCTCATGTTAAAATACCCTGAGTATGAAGAGACACAAAGGCACTGGATAAAATTTTCTCAAATCTTACTGAATAAATAATTATTACCATATTTTTTTCTCCTCAGAGTCATCTGCTGACATATCCTCAGTAGAGGGCAGACATGGCCTCTGGAGATGCTGAGATGGCTGTTTTTGGGGAGGCGGCTCCTTACCTCCGAAAATCGGAAAAGGAGAGAATTGCAGCCCAGAACAAACCTTTTGATGCCAAGTCATCTGTCTTTGTGGTTCATCCCAAAGAATCCTTTGTGAAAGGGACAATCCAGAGTAGGGAATCAGGAAAAGTCACTGTCAAGACTGAAGGGGGAGAGGTGAGTCAATAACAAGGTTGAAGGACAATATTTGATCCACACTTTGAGCTTTTAGGTGACACACGTGGATCTTTCTGTTCCCTTGGCAGACCCTGACCGTAAAAGAAGATCAAATCTTCTCCATGAACCCTCCCAAGTATGACAAAATCGAGGACATGGCCATGATGACCCACCTGCACGAGCCCGCTGTGCTGTACAACCTCAAAGAGCGTTACGCAGCCTGGATGATCTACGTAAGTGGCAGCAGCAGCTTCCTTTGGGCAGCCTCAGCAGCTGCTGGGCCAGGCTCAGGGCAAGCCAACGTGCTGTGTCCCTTCCTCACAGACCTACTCGGGTCTCTTCTGCGTCACTGTCAACCCCTACAAGTGGCTGCCGGTGTACAACCCCGAGGTGGTGTTGGCCTACCGAGGCAAGAAGCGCCAGGAGGCCCCTCCACACATCTTCTCCATCTCTGACAACGCCTATCAGTTCATGCTCACTGGTGAGTGCTTGACCTCCCTCACAGCAATCTAACAAAAAAACCCTGCTGGCCTCACTGGAGCATGTGACAAGGCAGCTGGAACCATCAGAGAGCATGACTGTCATCTTGGTCAATTTATGTAGCAAACAACTTCAAGTGAAACTGACCTAGGAGCATTCCTAAATTTACCATAATGAACTATTTGTACTTTATTGTACAAAATTCTACAGTCTCCTACTGCAGAAATAGTACTTGACTCAGTTTTCTACAATTTTTCTCTGATAAAAAAAAAAGTTGTTTTTTTCTTGTGTTTTGAACTTGGGTATGTACTTTTGTTTCATTTCTTGATGAAAATTACATGAAGGGCAAGTCAGGTCTGGATGCCTTTGACTGTTCAATATATCTATTTTGGCTTATGCTTAATACTGCTAGGGCATAGAAAGGAATTGGGTAGTCTTGATCATCCTGAAGAATCCCCAACTTCAGTTTGCAGTTTTATTTCTCATTCAGCTTGGCATTATTCAGGTCAGCTGCTAACACACCTTTCATTGTTCTGCTTTCACAGATCGGGAGAACCAGTCCATCCTGATCACGTACGTACACCCCCTGCGCGGGTCCCTGCGGGGCTGCCCGGGGCCAGGGCACCTCCTGCCTGACCACGCACCCTCTGCTTCTCTCTTGGCTCTGCCAGCGGAGAATCCGGTGCCGGGAAGACTGTGAACACCAAGCGTGTCATCCAGTACTTTGCAACAATTGCAGCCAGCGGAGAGAAGAAGAAAGACGAGAAATCATCAGGCAAAATGCAGGTGAGTCAAGAACTGACTGAATGCTTGGCCTGTCACTGCCCTGTCAACTAAACACAGTCACTGAATCATCCTTCTCTCCCTGCAGGGAACGCTTGAGGATCAAATCATCAGTGCCAACCCACTGCTGGAGGCCTTTGGAAACGCCAAGACCGTGAGGAACGACAACTCCTCGCGCTTTGTGAGTTCCTGCTTTGCACAAAATCTCTCCCCCTCATGGCAACACACCTGATGCCTGAGCTTTCTTCATGCCAAGGAGACCTCAGCAGAACACATCCAGGCTGACCTGCTGCTGCTTCTGCTTAACAGGGCAAATTCATCAGAATCCACTTTGGTGCCACAGGCAAACTGGCTTCTGCTGACATTGAAACTTGTAAGAGACTCTCCGGGACTGCTCGCATCCCTTCCCAAGTTCCCACATCCATGTACATTCCCACAAGGGCCTAACTCTTTCTCCCTCCGTGCCAGATCTGCTGGAGAAGTCCAGAGTCACTTTCCAGCTCAAGGCGGAAAGGAGCTACCACATCTTCTATCAGATCATGTCCAACAAGAAGCCAGAGCTCATTGGTAGGAGACATCACTGAGGTTTTGAGAGGAAAATCTTTGAGCAACATTCTACTATATTACAAGAATTATTAAGTTTAACCCACAAACACATTTGTTTTTAGAAATGCTTCTCATCACCACCAACCCATTTGACTACCCTTTTGTGAGTCAAGGCGAGATCACTGTTCCCAGCATTGATGACAAGGAAGAGTTGATGGCAACAGACGTAAGTAATGTACAGAACAGGGCAACAGGCATAGGTCATACATCAGATAACATGCAAATATTTCACTTTGCTCATTGTATTGCCAGAGTGCCATTGACATCCTGGGCTTCACTGCTGATGAAAAGACAGCCATCTACAAGCTGACAGGGGCTGTCATGCACTACGGGAACCTGAAGTTCAAGCAGAAACCAAGAGAGGAGCAGGCAGAGCCTGAAGGCACAGAAGGTATCATCAAACTCGATATTTAACCCACTGTAAGCCACTATGTATGTAGAAGACAGCAAAAGTTGTTCACTGTTGGACTTCAGATCCCAAGAAACAATCATTCAGGAAAAAAACAGCTGTCCCTTGTCCTCAGTACATTGAGTTCCCAGATCTCAGGATTTATGTAACTTATGCTATGAGCAAATAATACTTTAACCTGGTCTTCATACTCTTTCAAGAAGTCAGGAGTTATGGATGTTCCTTTAGTCATACCTTTGCTGGAATACGGCTTGCAATTGTGAAACAGCCCAGTGATTCAGTTCTAACATGATAGGGAACCATGTTCCCATGCACCTTCACCTATCAGGTGCTCAGCTGTGAGAGGTGTTATTTCATTCCTTTCCTTTGTTGGCACAGGGCCTACAACTCCTGTCGTCAGTTTTCAGATTTGTGCCAGGAGATTTTTGAAAGCTTCATCACTTTCTGTGTGCTGCAGTGAAGAATTTCAAAGAGAAATACTTTTAGAAAAGCTTAGTATGCATATGGCAAGTGTTACGTTACAAAGATTCCCTCTACAAGAGTCTATCAAAAGTTTTCAAAGAACAGAAACATAAACCCTTCAGCCTTTAGGGAATGCTCCAGGATTCAAAGCCTATTGGACATTAAATTCTTCCTTTTTTCTCTGGGTTTCTAGTTGCTGACAAGGCTGCCTACCTGATGGGTCTGAACTCAGCAGACCTGCTCAAGGCCCTCTGCTACCCCCGAGTCAAGGTGGGGAATGAATACGTGACCAAAGGTCAAACAGCACAGCAGGTAAGAAACATGTAACCAGTAACCATGTGTAGAATGAATATCCTCTTGATTCCCCTCTGCCCCGCACTGAAACTCCAGGTATTTTTCTTTATTTCCTGTAGGTGCACAATGCTGTAGGTGCCCTGGCAAAGGCACTCTATGAGAGAATGTTCCTGTGGATGGTTGTTCGTATCAATGAACAGCTGGACACGAAGCAGCCCAGGCAGTACTTCATTGGTGTCCTGGACATTGCTGGCTTCGAGATCTTTGATGTGAGTAAGATTTGGTAAGAGCTATTTGGAAGTGACAACTGAATGTTATGATCACTTTGAGACAGATTTTTAAAGAGAACATAATATTGTCACATGATTATTGCTATTTGTCTTTTATAAGTAGAAAAAAGGACATTTCAAAGGACTTGTGCTATTTCAAGATGTGCAAAATCAAAGGTACTAAATGGTCCAACCAAAAAAAGTTCACTGTTTATATGACGAGGGACAAGACAGTATAAAAATATGTAGTCATGATAGTCCTAAGCTTGGGTTTTTTCCCCCTGTAACTTGGTCTCATTTTAAACAGGATGTATAATTTTTCTTCGAATTTTTTAAATGAAAAAAATTTCCTTGTGAACAATTAATTGGATGCTTTTCTCTTTTTCATAAAACAGACTGAAGAAATGCATTGGAAGACAAGTTAACTGCATTCCTTAATTTTAAAATATGAGGTCTTGCAATTATTGGTTCATCTTCAAATATGCATCTTTCTTATTTTATTTCCAGTTTAACAGCTTTGAGCAGCTGTGCATCAACTTCACCAATGAGAAACTGCAACAGTTCTTCAACCACCACATGTTCGTGCTGGAGCAGGAGGAATACAAGAAGGAGGGCATTGAATGGACATTCATTGATTTTGGGATGGACCGGGCTGCCTGCATTGAGCTCATTGAGAAGGTGAGTTCTTGTTCAAATCAGTTACGTGCACGGAATCTCTGTTGTTACTTGGTCTCATTTTCCAAAGGGATCTTCTATGTTCATGTTTCTCTTGTGCTGGGTGGCCATGAGCTGGAAGATATTTCTTCTCAGAGCTGAGAAGAGGGGAAGGATTAATTCCCTTGAGCTGTTAGCAGCACTGTGTAGCTGAGGATGAGTTGGTGGCTTTGCTGCAGAGGTTTACTGACGGCTCATCTTCAACTTGTCCGACACACACTTGTCTGTGTGTGCTCTGAGTTCCACTGAATAAGAATGTAGTGCTCTGATTTTACAAAGCACATTGTCAACACCAAAAAAATTAATTTCTATTTCTTCTATGAGTAATTTTGTGTTAAAAAAATGTGATCAATCCCATTTTCTAGAAGAAAAAGGAATTAAATTATAATATTTTCTGATGTGTATCTCAGTCTATGTTCCATTATTGCGCCTAGGTGAAGGTCATTATTGCCCTGAAAGATAAATTATAATCAGCCTTCCTTGTGATTTCTCCCAGCCCATGGGCATCTTCTCCATCCTGGAAGAGGAGTGCATGTTCCCCAAGGCAACTGACACCTCTTTCAAGAACAAGCTCTATGACCAGCACCTGGGCAAGTCCAGCAATTTCCAGAAGCCAAAACCTACCAAAGGCAAGGTTGAGGCTCACTTCTCCCTGGTGCACTACGCTGGCACAGTGGATTACAACATCACTGGCTGGCTGGAGAAGAACAAGGACCCTCTGAATGAAACTGTCATTGGGCTGTACCAGAAATCTTCTGTGAAGACCCTGGCTTTACTCTTTGCCAACTATGGTGGGGCAGATGCAGGTTGGTTCTTTGAATTCCATGTTTTCACTGATGTACAGCTTGCAAAAAAGGAATCAAAGAAGGCAAAAAAACAAAATTAAAATCTGTTTTATTTATTTTCAATTTAGCCGAGGCGAGTGCTGGTGCTGGAAAGAAGGGTGCCAAGAAGAAAGGTTCTTCCTTCCAGACTGTCTCAGCTCTTTTCCGGGTACAGTCGAGAATTCACTATTTCTTCCTAAGATGAGGAGTAAACCCACCAATTACTATGACTAGTCTTGTTTTGGCTTAGTTCTGTTAAAAGATCCTGAAGTTCTTGGGCCACATTCTGCTAGGAATAAATCCAATTAATCTACTCATGCTTCATTTCTCTGAATGCACGGCTTTTCCATTTGTTTAAGGCTGGGATTCATCTCAACTTGCCCTACAAGATAAATGTATAATCTAGACATTTAAAACTCAGCTTGTTGGTTTTATCCCTTTTGCTTTCAGTAGGGAAAACACAAAGGTTCTATGTGGTGTGTTCCATATGACCCAGCCTAAATGCCTACTGCAGAATGCTTCACACTGCATCTAGGGGTAGTATTTTGTCTCTCTGGGTACATCCAATGGATATCCTTTCAAATGAAGGCATTCCACTAGAGTCAGTGAAATGTATTGTACATTTAAGAGTACAGTCTTTCCTACACATTACTCAGAAGAACTTAATACACTTAATTATAGCAAAGATCTGTGGAAAGTCAGAAACACTGGTGCAGAGAGCTTGAGTTCAGGGTTCTGCTAATTTTTGTATAGTATCTCATTTCAGAGGACTCAATGCTTATAGCAGAAACTGCATTTGATAATATCATCTTTTCCTAATGACTCCCCCAGGAGAATTTAAACAAGCTGATGACCAACCTGAGAAGCACCCACCCCCATTTTGTACGGTGCATTATTCCAAATGAAACTAAAACACCTGGTAAGAGACTTACATATATACTGAAGGTTTTCAGTGTGGTGCAGCCCCTCCCCACTGTGTTACAGAACATGGCATGTATTTGTGCTCTGCATTCCAGGTGCCATGGAGCACGAGCTGGTGCTGCACCAGCTGCGCTGTAACGGCGTGCTGGAAGGGATCAGGATTTGCAGGAAAGGATTTCCCAACAGAGTCCTGTATGCAGATTTTAAACAGAGGTCAGACTTCATCTTCTTACTGGATCACCTTGTCCGTCTTAAATAGTTTTTGAAATCTAACCTTCCATTCCTGTGCCTAAAGCCTTCTCTAAAGTTTCAGTTTAACAACTGCTGTTTGTTCTCAACAGTTCTTAAGACTCTTTTTTTGCCATATGCCTGCCAGCTGGTCTCAACAACAGACCTCTGCATATTCATAGAATCACTTAGGTTGGAAAAGACCCTTGACGTTTTGGAGTTCAAAGCAAGTCCTTCCATTTTCTCCCTCAGATACAAAGTATTAAATGCCAGTGCTATCCCAGAGGGACAGTTCATTGACAGCAAGAAGGCTTGTGAGAAACTTCTTGGATCAATTGATATAGACCATACTCAATACAAATTTGGCCACACTAAGGTAAAGGATCTGTTTGCTCCAAGTGCTATGTGGGTTTGGTTTGCATGTCATGACACTGACACTTGGATACCCCAGGTAGCACATGAAATGATCCAATAGGGTATAAGAAATAGCGTAAAATAAATCAACCAGATTCTTGATTACCCAACACTTGAATAAACTGAAATTCATAGCCATAGGATGATTTAATTAAGGGTTAATCAAGTTCTTAATTTAAGGTAAAATTGTTGAAAAAAAGAATCCAGAGTGAATAAAAACAAAAGAAAAATGTCTGGCTCTTACAGTTCCTCAACTGCAAGTAACCAGAAGCTTGGAGTTACAAAAGAGTGTCTGCCACTACATATATTGTTTGTGGGTTTGCTCTTAACTTCCATACTGTTTGTAATGGGGGGCAGGGTATCAGGTTACATTAAACAAGTACAGACACTGAACCTGTTTTCATGTTTTTACCTCAGGTGTTCTTCAAAGCTGGGCTGGTGGGCCTCTTGGAAGAGATGAGGGATGAGAAGCTGGCACAGCTCATCACCCGCACCCAGGCCAGGTGCAGGGGCTTCCTGATGAGAGTGGAATACCAGAAAATGGTGGAGAGGAGGTAGACTTTTCTTCAAATCAAGTTCACTGTACTTGGCTTATTGTGTCATCATGGTGTAAATATTGAATATTAATTTGACTTATCTTTCAGGGAGTCCATCTTCTGCATCCAGTACAACATCCGTGCATTCATGAATGTCAAACACTGGCCATGGATGAAACTGTTCTTCAAGATCAAGCCCTTGCTGAAGAGTGCAAAGTCTGAGAAGGAGATGGCCAACATGAAACAGGAATTTGAGAAAACCAAGGAAGAACTTGCAAAGTCTGAGGCAAAGCGGAAGGAGCTGGAAGAGAAAATGGTGAAACTGGTGCAGGAGAAAAATGACCTGCAGCTCCAAGTGCAGTCTGTGAGTACCACCCATGGGCTTTATCCTAATTCTACTGTGACTTTTAGGTTGATATTTACAAGTACATTTTCACACCACATAGAAACTTCGATTTAGTTCCATTCAATTGCAATTCTTTCAGTGGTGCTCTCAGAGGTATAATTAGCTTCTGTAAGGACTGTGAAATATCTGTAATCAAAACATTACTTGGGTGACACTTTTGTACAGTGTATGCTGAGATATTCTTATGATTATGCACTTTGATCCAAAGTTTGATATTATGAGATAATATTGGATTCTACACCCTGCAAAACATATAAATACTCATGTCTTCAGGTAGATTGAAAAGGATTTAACTTGGTTTTAGCTTTTAAGCCTGGCTGTTTCAAAACAAATATAAAATCAATTCTATATTATATGTCATTTTGTTGGAACTTGAATCAATTTTTAAACTACAAAACTGCGATCCAAAACCCTGCACTATGAGGGTTAAGTATCTCAATATTCCCTCAAAAAGCATATCCCTAAAAATGGCATCTCCCTACCAGGAAGCTGATGCGTTGGCTGATGCTGAGGAAAGGTGTGACCAGCTCATCAAAACCAAAATACAGCTGGAAGCCAAAGTTAAAGAAGTGACTGAAAGGGCTGAGGATGAAGAGGAAATTAATGCTGAGCTGACAGCCAAGAAGAGGAAACTGGAGGATGAATGTTCAGAGCTGAAGAAAGATATTGATGACCTTGAGCTAACACTGGCCAAGGTGGAGAAGGAAAAACATGCCACTGAAAACAAGGTACAGTCACATAAAGGGTCAGGATATTACAGACTCTCAGAGTAAGAGGCAACTTACCAAAAGACATGCTGGCTTTGGAAAAGGTTGAGCTGGGCTTATCTCAGCATCCAAGGGATAAATGAAACAGAAAATCAGTGAAGAACTTTTCTTCCAAATTTTAAAACATGCTTATACTTGTAGGTGAAAAACCTCACCGAGGAGATGGCAGGCCTGGATGAGACCATTGTGAAGCTGACAAAAGAGAAGAAAGCCCTCCAAGAGGCCCATCAGCAGACCCTGGATGACCTGCAGGCAGAGGAGGACAAAGTCAATACTCTGACCAAAGCCAAGACCAAGCTGGAACAGCAAGTGGACGATGTAAGCACACAGACATAGAGCAGGAACAGGACAGGTATGGAGCCTGAGCTGGCTGCTGGAGCATTGATGGAATTGTTGTGTTTAGCTGGAAGGGTCCCTGGAGCAAGAGAAGAAACTGCGCATGGACCTGGAGAGAGCCAAGAGGAAACTGGAAGGAGACCTGAAGCTGGCCCAGGACAGCATCATGGATTTGGAGAATGATAAGCAGCAGCTGGATGAGAAGCTGAAGAAGTAAGTGTGTCTCTGGGGCACCTGAGTGCTGGGCTGCAACACTTGTCTTGTTTCTTTGAGCTCTAACACGGTTCATTTGGCTTTCAAAGGAAAGACTTTGAAATCAGCCAGATCCAGAGCAAGATCGAGGATGAGCAAGCCCTGGGCATGCAACTCCAGAAGAAAATCAAGGAGCTGCAGGCAAGTGTCTGTTCCCTGCCCTGCCTTGCTGAGGCTGAGCTGAGGCAGCAGGAGGGCACGGCTGTGAAGGGTCCCTGCTGTTGTGCAGGCCCGCATTGAGGAGCTGGAGGAGGAAATCGAGGCCGAGCGAACCTCTCGCGCTAAAGCAGAGAAGCATCGGGCTGACCTGTCCAGGGAGCTGGAGGAGATCAGCGAGCGCCTGGAAGAAGCAGGAGGGGCCACAGCAGCTCAGGTGGAGATGAACAAGAAGCGTGAGGCAGAGTTCCAGAAGATGCGCCGTGACCTGGAAGAGGCCACGCTGCAGCACGAAGCCACGGCTGCCGCCCTGCGCAAGAAGCACGCGGACAGCACAGCTGAGCTGGGGGAGCAGATCGACAACCTGCAACGCGTGAAGCAGAAGCTGGAGAAGGAGAAGAGTGAGATGAAGATGGAGATTGATGACTTGGCCAGTAATATAGAGTCTGTCTCCAAAGCCAAGGTACATAATTATTTTTATTAGGAATTTGATAGCAATGTATTTTTTTTCTTTCCTCATATATGAATTAGTTTTTGTCAGGTTATATTATAAATGAATTCTCCGAATCTTATGTGTAGGCGTGTGGGCGTATGTTCACTTCCAAGATATGTTAACTGCATCTTCTGAACATATTTTCCTGCTAAAAGAAGCCAAGATCAAGATTTTTACTCCTTTTCTTATGTGCAATTGATATCTAGGCAAATCTGGAAAAGATGTGCCGTACTCTGGAAGACCAGCTGAGTGAATATAAAACAAAGGAAGAGCAGAATCAGCGCATGATCAGTGATCTTAGTGCTCAAAGAGCTCGTTTGCAGACAGAATCTGGTACAGCCCTTCCATCTGTAACTTTAAAATAGGAGAACCTCATAAATTGTTCACTTGGCTATTAAAATATTGTCTCAATTACAAACTTTTTCAGGTGAATATGGACGCCAGGTGGAAGAAAAAGATGCTTTAATTTCGCAGCTGTCTAGAGGGAAACAGGCTTTCACCCAGCAGATTGAAGAACTGAAGCGGCAGCTTGAAGAAGAGATAAAGGTGAAGATAATCCCGATACATATGAAATAAATATTTGACATAATATTGGCTTTTGTGAAGTGTTCAAGACTTCAAAAAAGGATCCAATTAAAAGTTCAAACCACCACCTTAGATCATGCAATCTAGACCTTTGCAGTAAAGGACTCCCATGTTTTTATCAGGCAGTCAGTTAACCACTATGTCTTTGGCATGTATATCAGC
>VYXF01008049.1:8565-39308 GCA_013397295.1 Polioptila caerulea | reverse complement strand
CCTAGCCCAGGTGTTGATAAGGTGGCTCTCTGTGGCTTTCACACCTTCTCCTTCCCAGGGGGAAACGTCAGTGGAGACCAACACCACTGAGCCCGAGTGGAACGAACAAATCAGTTTCATTGAGATGTTCCCACCTCTGTCCAGGAAGATAAAAGTCCAGGTGCTGGATGATGCCAATGTCGGTGATGTGGCCATTGCTACACACTACATTGACCTGCAAGAGATCTCGGACCCTGACAGGAATGGTGAGGCTTGGCAGGGCTGCCTCAGGACAGGATGTCCTGGGCAGCCTTGTGCCATGCACTTTCTGCTTGGCATGCTGGTCTCCTGGGGGTGGGAGCAGGAGTGGCTGAAGCATGCTGACATTCTGGTGTCCTGGGCAGTCCTCTTGGGGGAGGTCTGTCTGCAGCAGCACCCTGGAGCATAATGAAACCCTGTCTCTGTAGGCTTTAACCCCACATTTGGTCCAGCCTGGGTGAATCTGTATGGCTCCCCCCAGAACTCAGCTCTGTGGGACGTCCACAGAGACCTCAATGAAGGCATGGGTGAGGGCATCTTCTACCGTGGGCGCATCCTCATGACCATCACAGTGGAGATCTTCAGCAGCCCCAGCACAGCAGAGAGGAAGCTTGGGGACAGGACAAGAGGTGGCCTGAGAAAACTGAAGCTGAAGAAGAAAAGTAAAAAATCCAAGGAGAAAACTAAAGAATTGATCCAGCTGCAGGGAGAGGGGGAGGCTGGGAGCTCTCAGGAGGCTGAGCAGCCCAGGGAGGTCACTGTGGAAGTAGAAGAGCTTCATCCACTCCCTGAGGTGAGTTCTCGTGTGATAACGTGGCTGATCCATGCCAGTCTTTGGCATGCACAGTTGTGAAGGGAAAGAGGCAAGGCAGGAGGCAGCTGTGTTGGTGCAGTAGCCATCCCCTAGCCTACAACCTGCTCAGTGGCTTCACACAAGCATCAGCCAATCCACGACTCTGCACCAACACCTCAAGATTTCCAAGAAATCCTGCTTCTGGCAGCCCAGTGGTGATCTCAGCAGCATCCTGCTGAGATCCTGTGGAAGGGCTGGCAGGCATCAGTTATGCCCTGGTGCTCAGGCAGTTTATTGGCACAAGAGGCTCTCAGGCTGATTTCTGTCTCCTTGCTCAGAATGTGTTGGGGAGAAAGGATGAATTCCTTCTCTTTGCTGCCTTCTTTGAAGCCACTATGATGGATTCCTCTCTCAGCTCGAAACCTATCAACTTTGAAGTCTCTATAGGTGGGTATTCCCCAAAGCCTCATGTCCAGAAACCATGGGAACAGTGTGAATCTCCCTCTGACAGCCAAGTCAGTTCTTGACACTGCCCTGGCAAGTCAGCTGGGGAACTGGGGAAGGATGAGGAATGAGTCCCGAGAGTGTGCACAGTGCTTTACTTACCTGAAAAACCTGTATCTCTTCTATGGGATTGGAGATTTGCACCATTTGTGCGAATTACCTCTTTGGGAAAGTTTGGAGAAACTTCTAGTAAGTGGGGGTACAAAAAAGTTAGAAAGATTTGATTAGCAAGAAAGGGAAACAAAGGAGGGAAAGCTGGGGTCCTGGGATTGACCATGTGGCACTGAGGGGAAGTGACAAGAAGTGATGAGGAAACAATGGCCTGAGAGTGGATCAAAGCCTCCACCTGCTAAGCTGGACGAGTGGAGAAGCTTGATGCTGAGATAATAATTCAGGAGCTGATGCTGGCCCTAGTATAGGGATGTAGATGGTAATCAGCATCTTGGTGGAGCTGGCAGAACTGGAGAAGGCATACACAAGGAGCTCCTTGCAATTTCCCAGCTCCCTCTCGGATCTCCTGGTTGTCCGTCCATGTGATGCGCTGATGGTTGGACACAACTGCTAGTTCCCAAAGCAGTAAATGCCCCTGTGTTTCTCTTGGCAGGAAGACTGCCAAGAGCCTGGTTTTGACAGCTAGAAAACTTATTTTCGAAAAAAACCTGAGTGATCACACTTACTCAGTTTATAATTTAATGCTCACCTTCAAGGAAACTATGGCAAATCTGAAGAGGTTGAAACCAAAGGATGGCAAAAAGTGGAAAAGGGAGAAGTGAAAGAAGAAAGGCAGCCTTTACTGGATGCTGGTTCAGGTGGTGAGCTAGATGCTGAAATCCTGACTCCAGCTTTAGCGGCGCTGAACAAATCAGTGACAAAGAGCCAGAGACCAGAGCCCATGGAGTATGACAAGTAAGTCTTATATATCTTTCTATCCCACCTTTCCTGGAGCTGTCACAGCTTCCCGGGTTGGTTGTTCTAGATGTTATTAGAGGTCTGCTCACCAATGTATCATAGGTTTCTCTTCTTTGCAACCCTGCAGCTTGCCATGGCCTAGCTGGCTGGGGTTTCCCACTAGCTCTATGAGCCCATGTGTGCAGATGGCCAAGGACAGGGTCCCAAGGAAACTGAGATCTGTCAATAACAGCCATTCCTTTTCTGCTTCATGAGCAGTATCCTAAGGGCTTGTTTTTAGTGAAGAAGAAGGAGAGGAATACTCTTGGCATATGCTGTCCTGTGTTGAGCAGGCAAGACACATACACAAGCTCTTCGATGATATGTTTGCTCTGGGAATGCTGCCTAGTTTGTCCCACAGGCCTGGCAATGCCTTGGTCTTTGTATTGCAAGGCCTGTGCCTGCTACTACTTAGTCCCATAACAGTGGGAAATCTTGGCAGCATCCCATGCTCCCGTCAGCCTCATTCATCTGAGCGTGTGCTGCTGTCTCTACTAGAAACCCTGCGTGCTAACTTGGGATGGCAAAGGGCAGATTCAGCAGCTTTGCACCCATGTCCAAGGGCAGAGACCAAGGCAGCCAACTAATTCCCTGTGAGAGAGACAGAGTTCAGCCTCTGCTCCCTTGCTGAGTGTGCAGGTGCATGTGTTATGATATGGCCTATGCTTCTGTAGCAGTAGCCATAACTCCCTCTGCCTGCTGCCCTTAGGTCATACAGCTGCCTGCCCATGACACAAGAAAAACCCTGCGTGCATGTATGGAGCTACTGGGAGGATCACACTTGGAGACTCTGCATTTCCAACCGGATTGTCAAACTGGCAGAGCGCCTGGTAGCACATTCAGAGTGTTTGTCTGTGGCATGCCCCTTCCTGATGTGCTTTCCTTGTTGCATGTGCAGTTGCTGTGTGAGATGTTTGCTGTCCTCACCGTCCATGCAAGTCCATGTCTCTCACAGGTCTTAGTCCCACTTGCCCTTTAGACAAGTTGGGAAGGCCACATGGACTCATGCTGTGCAACTGCCTGGTGGTGGTTCCTGGAGGAGTGCGTGATGTGATTGATGTCTGCAACAAGTTCCTCTGCTGCAAGTCTTGAGTTGTGTGAGCCCTGGGCAGATGATTTGGCAAGCAGACTCTCAACCTCAGGTTGTTATGAAGGGGATGCAATCTCTCCCCAGGACCTTGCTGTTCCCTTTTGGGCTTGAAAATATGAAAATAGAGCTTGCCACAGTGTGTGTTAGTGGCTGCTCAAGGACTGAGACACCAGATGTAACAACGTTACAGGTTATCCTCAGGCTCTGGAGGGTCCCTGGCAGCATAATGCTGATCTCCAGCATTCATGAATCCAAGCTCCGCAGAAAGGCATAAGCTATTTGTGGCAAATGCATCCTTGTAAGGTTTTCCTCTGACCCCTCAGCCAGGTGCAAGCTTTGTGAATATTCTGATTTCACTGCAGGAGCAGGGGTTGGATGATGTGGAGAAGCTCTTGAGAAGACCAAAGGCTAAAGCAGAAGAGCGGCTCAGAGAGGTGCTGGAGGAATTTGTAGCTGGATGCAGGTTAGCATGTCCCTGACTTCCTGAAGTTTCTTGTTTTCAGGTTAGGTCATATCATGTTCTGCCTGGGCTGTGTGCGGTCTTCTCTCTTGTCCTTTAGAGGTGGATGTGCAGAAGGAAATGGGGATGACTTAGGAAAAGGACCCTCCCTGTAGCTCTTCAAGCTTGGAGAGGAGCTGTTCTAAGAATCAGAGATCATAGATGGCAGACTCAGTGTTCCTGGGCTCCTACATGTTTCCTAAATGTGAAGGACATTTCCTTCACTCTTTCCAATCATGCAAAAGACCAGTGTCTCAATCCCCACGACCACCCTCTGGGGGCCTATATGCACTTCAGTCCACAGTGCAACAGTAGAAAGGGAGCCTCAGGTGCTGAGAATCCCCAGTGTACCTTTTGGACCAACAAGCTTGCAGAAGAGAGGGCATTGCAGAAAGGGAACTTCCTGATGCCTCTGGATTGGTAACAGGGATTTGGAGCTTGTGTCCCTGCTGTGAGCTGAGCTCAACATGCTGAGTGCAGAGGATACAAAGGCTGTGCTGCTTTTCTCATTGTAGGCAATATTCACTCAGCGCAGAGAGAAAAACAATGGCTCATCCAAATAACCTGGACAGATGTCGGACAAAATACCTGATGCGCAATGTTGTAAGCTGTGGGGCTTGGTGGTGGTTGGTGAGAGCCTGTGCAATCCCTGCTCTGGGGAAACTTTTGGAGGATCAGCAGCAACCGATGCTAAGAAGAAAACCTGGAGCTAAGACTCATTGTATCAGTCATAGGCTTTTACTATAGCATCTCCCAACTTCTACTTAGAGAAATACAATTTCCGGCACAGGGAACAGAGACAGGGTCTGGCCATGGCTGCCCCCAGTTTTGTGCAGATGCTGTGCCCTGATGCCTTCATCTCCACTGGGGCATATGTGGTTGAACACTTGCATATTGATGCCTGGTAGGTTGCTGGAGGCCTTTTGGTGCACTATATTCCTGCAGGCAGTTTTTTGGTGGCTCACTGAGATCCCGCTACTCCTGAAAATTCAGCCCCTTGGCTGGATATATATCCAGCAGGTCTACAACAGCTATTCATTTTCTGTCCTTAGAAAGGGCAACACTTGGGCACTTACCAACCTGCACACAAGACCAGCTAGCTGAATGAGAGCACAATTACATACCCTCTATCACAGCACAGCAGAGCATAGCCCCTGTCAGAGTACAAAGTTTTGAAAGGCTGACCAAAATGCAATGACAACAGCAGGAAATAAAATTTAGGCATATCTGGGTTCCAGTTCCCTTCCCTCTGCTTCCTTGCGTGTCCTCACCTGAGCTATGGTGAAGGTACTCTGCTAAACCTGAGACACCCTGGAAGAGAGAATCCACCCAAGAGATGAGTTTTCTGGCCTTGCCACTCCATGGTGGACTTACCTGAATCCTGAATTTCTTCTGGATTTCCTTACTAGTTTTGATTCATCCCAAGGTCTCTCCTCAGATGTGCCCACTATCTCTGATATGTACTAATGGTTGTGTGTAGGAGACTGTGGGGTGCTGCCAGCTGTCGGTGAGCGGGTGGGTTCAATGGACGGATACCAGAGATCTCTTAAGTCAGCTCCTAGAACTTACAGTTTATTGCAAAGGGCGTGAGTACAAAAGGCCCTGTTTGGAGCTGCCAGCCGCAGCTCAGAGCAGGCCCAAGAGAGAAAGAGATAAGGGCAGAGCACAGTAGATAAGAGCAGCAAGAGGGGTGAACAAAGAAGGAGAAGAGCAGGGGAAGATCAGAAAGCAAGGAGGAAGAGCTAAGAGAAGAGAAGTAAGAGAAGTAAGAGTAAAAAAAGTAGGAGAAGTAAGAGTAAGAGGGTAAGAGAGGAGAGAAGTAAGAGTAAGAGCAAAAGAGTAAGAGTCAGAGAGTAGTAAGAGTAAGAGAAGTAGTGGAAGGAGTAAGAGCAGTAAGAGCAAGAGCAAGAGTAAGAGTAAGAGAGCGAAGTTTCTATTACAATCACATAAATCCTTTTCTATGTTGAATATTCTAATTCCTACTAACCAATCTAGTACAGAATACAAATCCTATAGCATTTACATACAGCCTACAAGAATCCTTACATTACCATGCTTATCTGTAAGCAGAGGGTCTTGTTTAGACAAGAGGGGGTTCCATTCATGCCAGACATACCATTGTCTTTTGGTTGTTCAGTAACTGAGGCTTGGTATGTCAAAGGTCGCTTTCATTTCACTCTCGCTTACAGTTTCCATATTCGCAAAATCTTTTGTCAGACTATCATATTTATAAGGCTTTCCTGTTTCATCTTCCCCAACAGTTGTGAAAGCCAAGCCCTGTGTTGCAGTTTCCTACATCTTCATATTTCCAAACTACTGTGGACCCAGGCTGCTCCCTGACCAAAGTGTCCTGCAGGCACTATCTGAAGCCTTAGACCACCAGCTTCCGAAATATTTATTCCTTAGACATCTTCCTGCCCCAAATGATTTTAAAGCTCATGGGCTTGTGTTACCAGATGATACTGGCCAGGCTGATGACTTACTGGAGTCTCCAGTTCTTGGCACCCTTTGCTAAATGGCTTGTGACAGATTCATGGAGGTTTGCTCTCAGCAACTGGGCAGTGAGCCATGGTGGAGGTCAGGGTGTAATGGGGCAGGATGGATGTGGTCAGCATACAGTAGGCTCCCTGCAGACCCCCCATGAGAGGTGGCAGTGGGGCATGGCTAGTTGTGTGACAGCTGTGCTTTCTATACAGATCCTGTATGCAAAGCAAGGACTCCGTGTGAGGCGGCACCTGACTCGAGACAATGTCAAGGAGAAAGTTAAGGAGACAAGGAGGATACTGGCAAAGATACGCTTCATGGCTAAAGAGGTACAGTGGCTTCTAGGGAATCCCTATTCTGAGCTGGAGAGCATAGGCAAGGAGAGGATACTGAGCTGGCTTCTGGGGCTCTCACCAGTCTGAAAGCTAAAGCTAAAGCTTTTCCTCTGCTGTCCCTCCTCACTATGTAAAATTCAAAGTTCCAGCTCCTGGAAATTACCATGTTTCCTGTGATAGTTCTAATGAGGGATGAGGCCGGGCAGCTTTGCAGGGCTGTTGGTGGCAGAGCAGGGGTCCAAGCAACTCTACAGTGGGTAGGAGGCAGAGCTGGACCGGCTCCAGGCCTCCTGGGCCTCTCTGCCCCACCAGCCTTGTCTGAAACAGTTTTGCCTGGGAAAACAGCCTTGCCTGTGCTGCCTGCACTTCCACCAGGCACTGACCCTAGATACTTTTTGCAGATTCAGACTTGAATTGGAATAAGGTTCTTATCCATAGCAGAGAGTCTCCACATTCAGAGTTTCATTGTTTGTATTTTAAGTAACTGAAAAAAGTTGGTTTATTGCTGTAGTGTCAACCAGAATGCCATGTTTGCTGACATAAGGTGGACAGATTCTGTTGAAGTTTGGAGAAGTCTTTCACCAAGTAAAGTCAAATAATTTTCACATCTTTAGCTATGTGAGAGTACAATTGTAGTCATGGTGTTTGTCTTCCCAAGTCACTGTTTCTGTGATGGAGCCCTGCTGCTCTGGGGATGGTTGAAGATCTGCCTATCCATGGAGAGAGGGAAATTAATTATTTGATTTGCTTTGCTTGTGTGTGCAGCTTTTTCTTTCCTTGTTAAACTGTTTCTCTCTCAATCCATGACTTCTTTCACTTTTACTTTTTGAATACTCTTTCCTATCACACCAAGATACAAAGAGTAAGGGGCTACATGGGGCTGAGTTGCTAACTGGGGTTAAACCACAACACTTCTAGAGTCATATTGCGGGGCTGACTTTGAGAAGCATGTGGCCAATATTAGGTCTTTTAATTCTGGATCTCTAAACTGCCATTGCTCAGCAGTCCCTCCTGTGAGGAGATGAATCTTTCACCACGTGTAAGGAGGGCGATGCACGCTGTTTCTCTGTTATGATGTTCCCCCCTTCCCTCCCTCCAGCCTCAGTGCACCCTCCCTGATGTACTCATCTGGATGCTCAGCAACAACAAGCGTGTGGCATATGCCAGAATTCCTGCACAAAACATCCTCTACTCAGTAGTTGAAGAGGAGAAAGGCAAAGACTGTGCAAAGATCCAGACTGTCTTTATGAAGGTAGGGTTTATATCAAAACAGTGTGCTCTTGCTTGCTTCATGCTATTTCCCCCTCCTTGCTTTCAGCCCTCCTTTCTAAAATCCTGGAGTTCACAAGGAAACACAGGTCCCATTTCACCACTGCCTTTTGCCTCTGCTGATGTGATGCTCCCTCTCCTGTGCTCTTTGGTCAGTCCCAGGCTGATCGTGATCATCTTAGTCTGAGATGTGAAACTGGCTAAACCTTCTGTGCTTTCAGGTCCCTGGCTTACACACGGGTGAGATCTTTGCCAAACTGGAAATCTACATGTGGCTTGGAGTAACCAAATATGCGAAAAACTGTTTGGCAGAGCTGCCTGAGGAGTTCCTTTCCAAGAGTGAGCAGGAGATAGCCCAGCTCTCAGCATACAGCCCTCCCAGCTGGCTCAGCAGGGATGGTGAGTGCACATGCCAGTTCTTCACATAAGCAGAAGAGCAGGGAGTTGAGAGGTCCCATCCATGGACTAGTGTCTGTGGCAGTGCATTGTCCCCCCACAGCCCTTCACCTCCAGACCACATTGTGATCTGAGAATTATATGTCTGAGAATTAGGACCTGATCTGTGTCATCTCCAAGGCATGACTGGGACAGGCACGTCTAGTTTGATCTCATGAAGATGTATTTGCTAAAGCAGCAGACAGGATGGGTGCTTTGTAGGCATTGAACGTGCTGCCAAATTGGCAATGGGTATGAGTTCTGCCCCTCTGATGAGGCTTGATGGTGCTCCCCTGTAGGAGATGCTCATAGCAGAACATTGCACATTTCACATGTCACATGTCATGTACTTCCCAGAGGTATCTGAGGAGTCCATTGAGCTTGTCTGGCTTGGCTAAACCTTTTGAGATATACTGGCCTGAGAACTACAGTCCCTAGAAGTGGTAACTACTCCTCCTATCTGTCTGACCTTCTCCTTCAGGCATTTTTTTTTTGCCTATGCAGGACTTAGTTGGGGACCTCCTCTCTCATTTTCTTACCAGATTTCAGCTATTTCCAGCTCCGAGCCCATCTGTATCAGGCTCGTGGGATCCTCCCTGCAGATGATAATGGCCTTTCAGATCCGTTTGCAAGAGTGGTGTTTTCAACTCATTGCCAGACCACCAGGGTGAGACCCCTTAAACTCTTACCTCTGTCATCTTGGGAACTTGGGGAGAGAAAAATGACTGTGCCCTCACTGACATGTTTGAGGCCAGTGCTATGGCAGTCCCCCTGGGACTTTTTTATCTCCAAGCACTCAAGTATCTATGCTCTGAGCAGTGTGGTTATGTTCAGGAAATATTTGACAGTCGTTGAGCATGGTCTCAGAGGTTGATTGGCATGTGCTAGTTGACCTTGAGTGCTGATCCCATACTTTTACTTCATCCTGTCCCACCAGCTACCAGCTGCATGTGGCTGTGTGAGATGGGGAATCAGCCCAGAGTTCCTCACTTTCCTGTATGTGGTTTATTTCCACTGTCTGTGGAACACTTCCTTCTGTCTCCATCTGCAGATGCTGGAGGAGACACTGAGCCCTATGTGGAATGAGCTACTTTTGTTTGATCAGCTTATTATTGATGGGAAGAAAGAAGAGTTGAAAACAGAGACCCCCATCATTATAATCAACCTTTTCAGCCACAATAAATTTGTAAGTATGGCCATGCTGCCCTCCTGCTGTTGTTTCCAGAAAAGGGAAGGCAGAGAAGCTCTGAGTGCTGCCGCTTCTCTGTTTGGTTTCCATGACTCAGCTTGATTCTGGTCCACTGGTGACAGTGAGTCGTGAGGACTGTGGCTGAGGTTGAGACTTTCTGACTCAGATACTCTAAACTCATCAGGGGATGATTACTGCTCATTGGATCCAGGATCTCTTATTTTTTAAGAAACACTATGCCTGCTTCCTTGGCATGCTCATATTGCAGAGGGCTCATAGCCTGGGGGAACTGATATGCTTTTAGGTCTGTTCCTTCCCCTGTGTCCTCAGGTGTCATTGATCATCCCTCCTCAGAGCTCCCTTTTCTCTCTTTATTAGTGCTATAAAGTCACACTGTCCCCTAGAGCCTCTTTGTTATCCTAAGGCTAATAATGTAACTTGAACCAGGTTCTCCTGTGTAACTCAGCAGTATTTTTGAGGTTCCAGTGCAAGACAAATCCTGTCATATTGGGGTGAGTTCAGAGGAGGCCACCAAGATGGAGCACAGGACAGAGGAGGAGAGCTGAGTATATTCAGCCTACAGAGGTTGAGAGAAAGCCAGTGTCTTTTTGCTGTCTGCAGCTACCTGGTGGGAAAAGACAGAAAAGCTCAGTTCAGACTTGTCATGGAAGGTACCATGGGGCCCAATGGCAATCAATAGGCACAAACTGGCAAAGAAGAACATCCATCTTAATATAAGGAAGCAATTTTTACACATTAGATCATGTGCTGGGCCTGTAGCTCAGAGAGCTTGTAGTGTATCCATCCTTGGAGATACTTAAACCCTGTCTGGAAGAGACTCTGAAAACACCTCTGGTGCATGGTGCTAAGGCGGTTTGCCGAGTTCTGCATGGAGATGAACCGGGAGTTAAGTGGAGCTGCTGCAGACATGCCTTTATCTGTTCCTAGCTCCGGATGGAGCAGAGAAAATCAAAGCAGAGGATGACATGGTTGGAAGAGTAGTCTTGTACTCTCCCAGATTGGCTGGAATTAGTGCTGATCTTTGAGGTGGTAAGATACCACAGGGATGATTTGACTCATTCCCCTCTTTCCTGCAGGGCTCCCCTGAATTCCTCGGGCAGGCCTTTGCCGTCCCGCAGGTGAAGCTGGTTGATGAGCCATACACCAAACCTGCCCTGCAGTTCTTTGATTTCTACAGAGGCACCAAAGCAGCGGGAGAGCTCATTGCCACTTTTGAGCTGATCGAGCTCAATTACAGTGGCTATTTGGAGGTAACAGGCTTGTAGGAATCTGCACATGGTTGCCAGCTCTCTGAGGAGAGCTATGTGGGTAAGGAGCTGATTGCATCAGGCCTACCAGAGGATTCCAAGTTGAAGGCCATATCTGGCTTTACAATGAGGGGAAGCTGCTGGGACAGCCTGTGAGTGCTGAACTAGAAGGAGGGAGAGAGGGGACATGGCATGACATGGAATGGAAGTGACTTTCATCACCTGCTGTATCCTGGTTCCACCTGTTCAGCCATCAGTGCCTGAGGACTTGGAGCCCAAGGAGCCTGACTACCTTGAAGACCCTCGTACTGGACGGTTCATCATCCCTGAGGGCATCCGCCCAGTACTGAAGGAGTTTCGCATAGAGGTGTGTTGCCTTCTGCTGCACTGACTTTCCCCTCAAACTGCCCCTGGGCAGAAGGCAGGGTGTGGTGAGGGAGTCCAGTTTGGAGCTCAAATGTGCCTGTGAGGCCTGAGCAGATGCCAGAAATGGAGGTGCTTGACATGAGGGGGAAACCATTTGAGTAGTTCAACAGGCAGAGCTGCTGGGCAGCTGAGCTGGGAGAGCAGGCCTGTCCATCTTCTGGGGATTGCGTCCTGCGGGTAGGGGGGACAGCGTGGACAGTGCCATGTCTGGCAAGTCTCAGCAGCTTCATGTTGTGCTTCAGATCCTGTTCTGGGGCCTGAGGGACCTGAAGAGAGTGAACTTGTTTGAGGTGGATGAGCCCCAGGTGATCATTGAATGTGCTGGCAAGAAGGTGGAATCAGAGGTGATTGTGTCCTACAAAGAGAACCCCAACTTCACTGAGCTGGTCAAATACATGGATGTGGTGAGTGGGAAGGTGGATTCTGCCATGCTAGGGTACACTGTGGCTACCCTGCACTCGTGCACTGCCTCACTGCATGCAAGATAGAAGGTGGGGAACTGCCGCCAGGATTTTGCTCTCCCTTGACCATATGGTTCAGCTGCAGAACAAAACCTTTGTGAAATTGCCCACCAAGAGTTGTCTTAGCCATGGCCTATAACTGCAAGGCTTTGATTTTTGGGCATAGCTGGAAGGTGCTAGCAGGCCTCTCCTTATGTGATAGGCCTGCCATAGTTTGATAGCTCAGCACAGGTTGATCACCCTTACTCCTGTGATCCCCATGCATAATTCTTTTGCAGGAGCTCCCAGAGCAGATATACCTGCACCCTCCCCTCAGCATCTTTGTGGTGGAAAAGCGTGCATTTGGGCGCACTGTGCTGGTGGGTAGCCATGTTGTGTCTGATGTGATGAAATTCTCTCCCAGAGAGCTGGAGGAGGAACCAGAAGATGTGCCCAAAGGTGAGCTGCTTGGAGAGGTTCTCATGGAGACAACAGGCAGGTTTTGCCAGTGTCAAAGTTCCCTGACTCTTCCACTCCCTTTTAGCCAGGCAGCAAAATCCTCTCCCTGGAATCACATCACAGAATCACAGAATGGTTTGGGTTGGAAGGGAACTTTAAAGATCATCTGGTTCCACCTTCTGCCATGAGTAGGGACACCTTCCACTATCCCAGGCTGCTCCAAGCCCTATCCAACCTGGCCTTGAACATTTCCAGGGATCAGGGGCAGCCACAGTTCTTATGGGTAACCTGTGCCAGGGCCTCACCACCCTCACAGGGAAGAATTTGCTCAATGAGACCTCCATCTTTAGGGAGCTGGTCCACTAGCACCAAGGACTGAAAAAATTTCAGTTCTCTCACATTGTCAGGTCAGGGTCTGTTCATTGGGTAATAGTTAGCTAAATAGCTCTGTGATAGCAACAGTCAGCACTCCTGATCTGGAAGCATGAAGAAGAAGCCAAAGATTGATCTATCTGTGGTTATTTCTGAGTAGGGAAGGTATATCTCATAATTCTGAAGTCCTGGGAGTCAGCAACAAGCATGTTGATGATGGTGGCCAATCTCAGTACTGTAGTTGGATTTCCAGCAGCTTTTTTGCAGAGTCTGCTATGAAAAGCTTTGAAATCAATCAGACTACAGTGTTTTAACAGGGAGGATTTTCCTGTGGCCAAAAGTAAGAAGTAGTGGTCAGAAACAAATGCATGGAAACATGAAGCTCTTTGTTTTCATCTCAGCTTGCAATATCTCATCTCATCGTCTTCCATCTCAGACTGTGGTAAATGTTGGACTGGCAACTGATGGCCCAGATTCCAGCACTCACCCCTTTAGTTTTGTGAAGGTGAGTGATGTGTTGGGCGCAACAAATTTTGAAGTTTGTAAAGCCAAACAATAGATTACAAACAAACAAAAAAAAAAAAGTCCAGAAGTTCAGTTTTATGTTTCATTCACCAGGTTTTTCTCTGGAATGAAACACTCCTCTCTCCTGCCTGCCCCTTGGCAGTACCATGTGCTGGGGCTCTGACACAGGGACACTAAGGAGACCTCCCCTGTGCCTTGAGAATGGCTTCTTTTGCAGCAAAGGGCAAACCTGGGGCCACAGGCAGGTTTGCACCTCCTGTGCTCTGCCTGAATGCTGAGCCTTTGCCAGAGGCTCCCAGGAAACTGGAGGAGTGTGCATGAGTGTCCTGGGTGGTCATTTCTTCCCTCTGAATACTTTTCTCTGTTCTCTTAAGGCTCCTTTGAAGAAAATGTCTATCAATAAGCCTGTAAAGAAGGAAGATGAATATGAAGAGGAAAAACCAGAAGTGGAAGAACTGGATTGGTGGTCCAAGTACTATGCATCCCTGAAAGAGCTGTGTAACCAGGTAATATTTTGTGACAGCTGTCAACAGAAGGGAAAATAGGCTGCACTGGCCTGAGGAAGATGTTTTCAACCATACTGAGTGTCACAGGAGCTCTCCTGGCAGCAAGAAGATCTGCAGGAAGATGTGGACTTCAGTGTATCAAGTACACTTAAGATAGCCAAGTATCAAGCATCAGGTGGGCTGATGATTCAGCAGGAGGTGGGTATTGAAACATCCCTGATGCTTGGTGCTCAAGTGGTGTGAGAAAGAGGCAGCTTCTACTGAGGGACTCCTGAAAATGTGATGTTGCTGATTTTAACAGGGACTTTCATGCTGCTTACTCTATCCTGGTTATATCCTAATATGGGTTATGGGAGCAGGTCTGCTCCAAATTTCCTTCCTTGCTCTGTCAACTTAAATTCCAATCAAAAGAAGATAGCAGGAGGATCTGGGGAGAAGAAGTCATTAAGACACTCGTTGGATACCATCCTGCAATGATGTTAATGCTGAATTATTTCATGCTATGTATTACTCTGCTGGCAGTAAAATATCAGTGTTCCGCGCTTGCAAGGAGAAGCCTTTTCTGTCAGGGATCTAAGGTGACTGTTTATGTGTTTTTCAGGCATGCAGTGATGAGGAAGATGCTGAAAATAATGACCTGAATGATGCAGGTGAGTTCTCTAGCAATACCCCACTCTTTAGAGGGGAGAATCAAGATTTTATACCATCCTGGAGGGTACTGGGCTTGTGGGAATGGTGTCTGTGCAGATAACAACCTTGCAATATTCAGCAACAACAACATAAAAGTGAGCAGAGAGGCTGAAAACATTGACAAGGGCTATCAGGCTATTTCAAGTTGAAAACAAACTTTCCTGAAAAAAAATTGGAAAATAGTCAGAAAAGTCCTGGAAAATAGTGGAGTCTTGTAAAATGGTGTTAAAGCAAGTGCTTTCCCATGTGAGCAAAATGCAGAAAAATCATCTGCAGGGATCATGGGATTGTCTGGGTGAGACCAGGAAGCAGTGGTGGGATGGAGAGAATATGGTGTACAGGGAAAACTGTCCAGGAGCTGAGCATCACTCTGTGCTCATGGGATACTCACCTGGGGTGCAGGTGAATAAGGTAACAGAAGCTACCAGAGACAGTAATAACAATCTTTTTATTATCTGAGAACAGTGTTGCAGCTGTAGGTTCTGTTTTGCAGAGGTATAAGTAGTGACTCACATAGCTCTGACTTGGGAAAGTGCAAAGTATAAAAATTATGTAAATACAATTTAAGGAGAGGCCTTGAGGGTACCTGCATGCCATTAGCGCTTGAGGGGTCTGGAGCCTTGTGAAATAAGACAAGGACACACCCACTCTGTACTTGGTTTGGTGGTGCCTCTGAGAAAGGTCTAAACATGGTCTCTCCAAGCTCAGCTAGCTGTGCTGAAAGTGGCAGGGATGGTTCACTTAGCCACCCAAGCCAGCAGGCCAGCAAACCAAAGAGGAGGGTGGGCTCTCCTGACAGCTTCCCTGACAGCACCTATGAGCTGGCCCAACACCTTCCTTCATTTGGTTTCTGCCCAATTCCTGTCCGAATAGTGGCAATGCAGGCAAGCAGGCAGGTAGGTCTGTGCTAATTTTTGTTCCCCCCCACCCAGCCATGCTGTGCTGGGAATCCTGAGATGCTGGAAGGACACCTGTTACAAACAGCAATAGCTCCAGCTGCCATGACACAGGCCAAAGCCCTGGGTGAAAGCAGAAGCTATGCCTTGGGTTAATTCACATAGAGATACTTGACATGATAGGCGAAATCAGAGTGTTTCCTAATCTCTTACTGTCATTTCTAGATGGAGGGAATTTAAATGCATCTTCCATTGACATGGAAGCAGAGGATGAGACAGTGATTGAAGCTGAACCTGCTCAACTCAAGAGGAAGCTCATTGCCACCCTTCAGGTAACAATTGGGGTGACCCAGACTCTTTCAGCCCTGGCCCTTTGTCCAGGTCTTCCTCACCTTCCTGCACTGGAAATTATGCTGGGAGGAGAACTTGCAGTGTGTGCTGAGGCTCCATCATTGCTGGACTTTGATGCAGCTACTAAGACCTTGGAGCCAAGCTAAGATGTGCATCCACATCCAAGGCTGGCCCTAGGGGCATGGAGGAAAACCATTGCACTGAGTAATACAGGAGTAAGGTAGAACTAGGTGAAATGGTTGAAACAGAGAAAGGATGGTCTTTCTGACTCTCTTTCCCTTTAAGATGGCAGGAAAAGGCCAAGAATTACTTTCTACTTATTTCAGATCTACAACTCTGAGCTGGAAAATGAGTTTGGTAATTTTGAAGACTGGTTATGTATTTTCCCCCTTCATCGTGGCAAAGCAAGTGAAGATGAAGATGGAAATGAGGATGAACATTATGTGGGGAAGTACAAGGTACTGTTTCATTTGGATGCCATTTGTGCTGCTTGTGGAAGAAGATCCTTATGACCTGTATTTTAGAGCAAGCCAACACCAGCAAAACCTTGCAGAGTGCATGGGTGTGCAGGTTGGGCTGTAGCATGGCCAGGGTACTGTTACTGCCTGTTGCAGCAATTGTACTGTGGTCCTACTGTTGTTAGCTTATAAATCCATCTGATTTAGATTTTGTAGCTGCTACAGGGAGAAAGCATGAAGCATAAAAGACTCATTCTTGTTGTGGCCTCTAGGTATATTCAGTATACGTATAAGGTATATTCAGTATACATATAAATATTATATAAGTAAGCTTCACTGGTTTTAAAATTAGCAAAACTTATTTAAAAGAGGCATCAACCTCCCATCCAGGAGCTCTTGAAGACTCCGAAATATCAACTACAGAAACCGTAGCTGTCCCTAGAAAACCTTTGGTGTACTCTATCTTTGGCAAATTGCCTAGAGGTGCTCAGATCTGGCATTGGCAGTGGTTTGACAGCCTGCAGCCTAAATTGCAAAGCAGGGATTGCTGGGGCCATGTGGACATGATTGGACCTTTGGGAAAGACCCCATGGGCACAGGGTGTCTGTGGCCTGTGTGGGGAAATGGCTCTGATTTTCTAGTTGGCAGGTGAAGCTGGTAGCTCCAATCCTTTCTGAGATATTCCCATTTGTATCCAGATGTTCCTTGAAAAATGTTTTCTGCAGGGCTCCTTCTATGTCTACCCCACTGAGGAAGCTGTTACAGAGCCCAAGGTCTCCCAGGGCATTCCAAGGAACAGACCCATCAAGGTTCTTGTGAGAGTTTACCTTGTTAAGGTGAGTCTCCGGTGGAGGTGGCAGTAATGCTTGGCAGTCTCTCCCCTCCCTATATACTTTCTGCCATTCTCCACTCAGTAAATGGGAGCAGTGGCACTTGTGAAAAATGTGATGCTGGCTTGAAGCCTCTGCCAGACATCCCTTCCATGGAGAGTCTTCCATGCTTTGTAGCTTGAGGATGGGCAGATGGGCATTTCTTGGCTCCTCACATCTGCCTTGAGATCATGAGCAAGTAGGTGGGTCCACAGCTGAGGACATTACTGGCTTGTAGAGTGAGGATTTGTGTGGGAGCAACTGGCTGTTTCACTGCTGGGGTAGTTGCTGGAGGGACCTGATCAAGCAGGCTTGGGTGGTGTCAGGCCTGTGCAGTGTTCCTTGTGCAGGTTGTTCTCCATAGCTCTGTACAGCAGTATCTTTTGTATATTCCAGGCTACAAATCTGTCTCCAGCAGACCCCAATGGCAAAGCAGACCCCTATGTGGTGGTGACTGTGGGGCAGCAGCAGAAGGACACAAAGGAGCGATACATCCCAAAGCAGCTCAATCCTGTGTTTGGAGAGTAAGTATGCAGGAAGGTTTAATCCAGCAGGTTTAATAAGAACAGTGCAAATTTGGGGCTTGGAATGTGGCTCAGCATGTAAGGTCTTCTGTTCCTTTCTGATGGAGGACCCTGTCCTTTAACAGAAAGCCCTATGGCATGTCTCTTGCCTCCAGCTGACTCAGGAGCCATCATGGTGCCATCATGCTTTGGGTTAGGAGGGGAGCACACCCAAGCACTTTATTTAAAATTGGAAGCTGAGCATTGGAGAGCTTTTTCCCTAACTCCAGGCCTTCTATCCAAGCCATACACTCCTGGAAAAGTAATTCTTTTGTTTGAGTATGCACACTGGAAATTGCACATATTGAATTTAGAGAGAACCAAAGTTTATCAGAGGCCTTTAAGTTGTCAAATACAGTTCTTAAATGTGTAGGCTTATCAAAGCAGAGCACGGGTTTCATTTCCACCCTCTTTGCTAATTGCACCTTCCCTGTTTGATTCTATTCAGAGTTGTGGAGCTGATAGTCTCCTTTCCCATGGAATCAGAACTTACTGTGGCAATATTTGACCATGACTTGGTTGGATCTGATGATCTGATTGGGGAGACCAAGATTGACTTGGAGAATCGTTTCTACAGCAAGCACAGGGCCAACTGTGGAGTTGCTGCACAGTATGACTTGTAGGTACCAATGTGACACATTAGGGCCACAGACATTCTTCTCACCTGCCATATGTGAGTTACAGAGCTCCTCCCATTCTGCAAGGCAGAATATGCATTTGCAGATGCTCCACAGATACACTAGAAGTTATCTCTTTAGACACCTACCAGCTTCCTGTGATAGCTCTAATTCCTACAACAAGCTAATATACCTTGCATAATAAGCAAAAAAATTTCTTTATTGCTTACACATTGGTGTTCTGTGAGAAAAGTGCTTGCTTAACTCTGACATCTTTTAGAAAGTACAGCAGTTTCTCTGGCAGCATTTTGTAAGCAGCAACACTCAGGACATCTGATTTCCTTTGTCCTCCTTCCATATGGATTCTCCACTGTCTTCAGCCATTTTTCTCCAAACTTCTTTTACCCTGCTATTGGAAAATTAGCTGTGGGGATAGAGTTGAGTACCCAGCACAGCTAAAACCTCTTTCTCACTTGGGAACTGCATCTAGAATTGCTCCTGTTGCTAGCATTGCTTTTGCTGCTGAGAAACTAATAGTTCTGTGGGGTAAAAGTCCACAGAACTGGACTGTCAGGACAGAGTTTGTTTAGCTTTTCATTCATTATGATTTTTGTAACCTTTTTAAGCCCAAGGTTTTCCCAGTGAAAATCTGAGCAGGCTTCTAGTGACATATCCTGTGCTTTGGAAGGAAGATTGTTTAACAGCCTAGAAAAGAAACTTAAGCTGAAGAGGTTCTTGATGTTTTCTTTTTCCATGCAGAAATGGCTACAACATGTGGCGAGATGCTTTTAAACCCACACAGATCTTGGATAGTTTATGCAAGAAAAACTCAATCCCTGCTGCAGAGTACAGATGGGAGGAGATCAAAGTGGACAATAAAATATTCAAGGTCCCTCCAGAGGCTTTTCCTGAAGGTACAGAGGGCTTGTTGAACTGGTCCCTTAAACAGCTGCCTGTGCTCAGCAATGCACATGCTGGTGTGTGGTCTGGGAGCCCACAGTCCTCTCTTCACTGAGATGTCAAGGCTGACTTCCCCACACTGTGCCCTGCATGACCCAGCATTTGCGGTCACTGTGAGGTGCATCCTTGGTTCAGTGCCCTCGTTTCAGTGGACACTGTTGCACTAGGAGAAGGTGTGATTCAGGCCGTTAGGTACCAAAGTGGCTTCCCAGGCAGTGGGTAGAACAAAGTAAACCTACTTGCACAACAGTGTTGGTCACAGAAGTTTGTTGTATGCCAGCTTATTCTGGTGATTGGCACCGTCACAAAGCTGTGCCTTCATCTGCTTATGATCACTATCAGCAATTTAATGAAGTCTTGTTTGGAGTTATGGGTGTTTCGGAGTTTTTTGCTTTTTTTTTTTGGTTGGTTGGTTGAGGGGTTTTTTGTGGTGATGTTTCTTTGTTTAGTTTTCTTTAATGGTTTTGTTTGTTTGTTTTTGTTTGTGGGTGTTGTTTTGGTTTGGGTTAATTTTGAGGGGGGGAGGGAGAAGGGAGTGTTTCTTCAGCCTTCTTTCCTGTTTTTAGCTGTCTTTGTCCAGGAATGCTCTGTGCTTCCAGAGGCTTCAGGTGCCTAGGATGATTCCACACTGGTACTCTCCACTGCTGATCTCCACCTTGTGGGCAGCTTCTGCTTCTCACTTGCTGTTTACTTGCTGTCTTACTGGCATTACAAATCCTGAGCCAGGGCCACAGAACAGACCAACCTTTCACAGCCTCCACCAGCAGTGATGGAGAACTTCCCTCAGCAAAGGCCAGGCCCTGCTGTGGCCAACACATGTGCAATTTAATCCAGCCTCTAGGAAAGACTGGAGCAGATGTGGCCCACTTGTGGATGGCTGAGTACTGCAAGGCAATGCTATGTAGCCTGTAGGAAGGATGATCCTTGGCCTTACCTGCTCAGAGTGAGGACACCTACGTGTATGGCCAACTTTACTTTCTCTTTGTTTCAGTGCAACTGTTCCTCGGTTTTCTGGTGGTCTCTATGGATTATGCAACGAAGGGAAAAGAAATCCTACTCAAGAGAGGGCAAGGAGCCTCCAGAAGCCCTTTCCCCCTTTTTTTTTTCAGGTCACTGGATAGCTGGGGAGGGAGAAACAGGTGCTCTCTTGATGTTCCCTGACAGCTGGCTATGGTTATAACACAGCTGCAGCTGGTGCCCTGTAAATCTCTGCTGTGTTTGAGCACTGCATGGAATGGTTTAGATCTCAGACTGATATGCAAGGGGCAGATGTGCTCCATTAATCTAGGAGTGGGTGGGTCATTATGCCCTCATCTGTTGGTTCTGGCTTTTCTCCCACCAGCAAGATTTTGTCTTGAACTGCCATTTGGCTTCACTGTGCCAAAGGAGTCAATTACTAATTGTATTCATTAACAGAGAGCACAGCTGCATGTCTTGAGAGTGGCAAGTAATGTTTTCCAGTAGCACTTCTCTAGCAAAAATTAATCCATGGATCTGTTGGCACTACCACAGAGAAGTGGGGACATAAACTGCCCCATAGGGTCATGTCCTCCTCAGTGTCCCTTGGATCTTTTTCCCAGGGCCAGAGCAAATTCTTTTTTGCCCTTTCCATTGCATTTCTCTTGACTCGTTTTCTTCCTGCCTGTCATTTTTCTCATCACTACAATGTATTGAATTCACTCCCCTCATCTTTGCCCTCCTGCTTTTCCCCATTCGTTTTTCTGTAGAGGTGCTTGTTTACGCAGTCTATCATCTCCTGTTACTTGTGCTGGTGACTGATGTCCTGACATTATTCTTGCTGGCCAGAAGCCTTCATCTTCTCCCTGGCTGTGTCCTGCTGCAGAGGCCTCGGTGAGGAAAAAGAGAGAGGTGGCAGATGAAAACTTGTTGGTGGATGTTGAACATAAGGCTCTGTACGTCCTGCAGCACTGGGAAGAGATGCCAGGATATGGGTACAAGCTAGTACCAGAGCATGTGGAAATCCGGTCTTTGTACAACCCGGAGAACCCCGGGCTAGTGCAGGTGAGATGTGCTTCCGTGCCAAACCTCAACATTGTTTCAGGGAAGGACCTTCTGGACAGCTGGCTTCCAACCTCCTGTCTGATCTCCTATGAATCTTACATATTGTCCCCTTCCTGGGTGGGTGAATGGAGTTGTGTCTGTGTATGGCTGGCCCGTCTATGAAGTGAGGTTGTTGGCCGTGGTTGTCCTTTCCTCACATCTACCCTCTGACCTCTCATGATGTTTCTGGACACCCTTTCCTCAAGGAACTTCTGTCCACTGATGTTGTGTTCACAGTGCTGGTGACCCAGAGTCCTTCCTGTCTCCACAGGCCATTTAGCACTGCTCTAATGAGGATGTTCACTGGGTGGCAATAGACCTGTTCTGCTTTTGAGCCCTGCCACCAGGCATCTCCATGGATGATGATATCCTTGCCTACACCTGCCTCCTCTGCATTGTCTCTTATAACTGCTGTTTTGCAAGAACCTTGTTCTGCACCCTTGGCTTCTCCCTGGCTAGAGAAGAAACATACATCCTTAGTTTTGTGCAATGCAGTCACCTGAACTCACCATTTAAAAATGTCTCACATTAATGTCCTGCACCAAAATCTTCTGTTCCCTTGGGTACTGGAGGTTTGAACAAAGCAGAGTTCTGCAGTCATGCAGGCTTTGTTTGGCACTGGAAATGTATGTGGGGAGAGCAGAGTCAGATCCCTCACTTCTTAGTTTTGTTGCTTTTGCTTAAGCATTGCATCACCATATGATCCTTATTAAGACAGAGGGACATGTTTGCTTCTGTTTGAAATGGATTCAGTGTAGGTGAAGTGGTTTTTCTTGGGAGTAGAAATAAGCAATCTTTCATAGCCTTAAGTTTTTTTCCCTGTGTAAAATCCAATCTCATGTCACTCTCAAGAGCTGGGAATGGAGAGAACCAAGCAGGGGCTTTCTGATGAGAACTTTCCTTGCAGGACCAGGCCCTTGCCCCTTGAAAACCTGGAAAGTGGTCTGTCTTTTGAAGTATCTTTGTTGTCTTCTCTCATCAGGGCTTCTTGCACATGTGGATTGACATGTTTCCAAATGATGTCCCTGCACCACCACCCGTCAACATCAAGCCACGACTGCCTGTCAGGTAGCACCTGTGGGGCTAGGCCTGGGGCTGGTGGGCTGCAGGGAGGGTCAATGTCCCTTGCCCTGGCTGGCAGGATGTGCCACAGGGCACAGGCTGAGGATCAGTGCTAGTATGGCATGTAGCCCTCTTTGCTCCAGCTCTAACCACAGGATGTTCTCTTGAGTGTATCATCCTGGGTCATAAGAGCTTCATCGGCACATAGGTTTGGGAAAGGGCAGAATAATGTCTCTATGGCTGGACATAAAGATAATAGAAATCCAGGTCAGAGCTTCACATCTGTAGTGGTTTTGGTTTATCAATTTGTAATTTTTCAATTAAGAGCAAAGCAGGTTTAAACTTGAAAATAATAACATTTTATTAACTAACACTAAAAGAAAAAAAACCAAACAAACCCTAAGAAATGGAATGAAACTTTCAAAACCCTTCTCTTTCCCTACTATTTATTTTTTTACTCCAATATAAAAAGACAAAATTTGAGATTTTTAGTCAGTTACTACTCTTAAAATAATTATTTCTCAATTTGCTAAGGAGAAAGGAGTCTTTCTTGAACACCACAAAGATTTTCTACAACATACCAGTTTTTCTTGCTCTCACACTTCACAAGTGGCCTGCCCAGGGGAAGGAAATTTGCCATTGTGAAGTCCCTTCTCATGAGACAGCCTTCACAGCCACTCATGGGCCATATCTGTTTATTAGGGTATAGTTTCAGGATGCTTCTTCTAGTATAAAACAAGTGCTCTCTTCATCTATCTCATCTTCATCTCAAGAAAACAGAGGTTATCTTTTCTTACGGAGCAGAGGGCATTATCTCTCTCCCTTGGTCTTCTTCTGTTCAATTTCTCCAGTAGATCACAATTACATCAACTCAGCTATGACTAGAACTTTGCATCTCCCTAAAAACATTTTATATGTTCCAGGGTATTGGGTCTATTCTCTATGGCTTTACAAAAGAAATCCAACTCAACTGGGCCACTCCTTAATTTTTTCTTTCAATGTAGGATCCTTACTTCACTTTCTTTGACATTAGGTTTCACGCTGTGTCTCTCTATGTCTCAGTCTCTTTTCTCTCTCTCTCACCGGGCAGGATTCATGCTTTAGAAGTTTTATCTGGTTAGGAAAGACTAAACATTTCCACTCGGGTTCGCAGCGCCACCCCTCGGTCCCAGCCGCATGGTCTCAGGGGCTCCGGGACAGCTTCGTGGTCACTCGTTGCTGCACTAAGAAGTTTTGTCAGCAGTTGCGCTAGGAAGGCTGACGTCCTTTCTTCTTTTAGCCTGGGACTCGGCTCGGCCCTTCCCCGCCCGGCCGTGTGGGCCGGCGGAGCGGGCCCGGCCCGTCCTGCAGCCGCTGCTCCCGGGACCCCGTGGCCCTTCCTCCCCGCCCCGCCACACCGGGAGAGAGCGGGACGGGGCGGGGGTGGGGAGGTGGCGCGGAACAGCTCGGCCAGTACTGCAGCTTGGAGGGGGCTCGGTGGTCTCCTGGAGAGGGCCCCGGCCCCGCAGGAGAGCCCGCCCAGCCCGGCCCCTCCGCGAGGCAGGGCCACCCTATTACCTGTACCCAAACCGGAAAAGAGCGAGCTATTCCCGCGGTTTTTGGTTTAAATTGTGTGTTCAGGTAAGGCCTATCTATTCTTTTCATTGGTTTAACCGTGTGTCAATATTACGAAATTGTCCAATCAGGTAAAACTAAGACATCATCAAACTCTCTTCTGGCTAGTGGTTAGATGTCCTTGGGAGCCTGGAGAAGTGCAGTTGAAGGAAGAAATCTGCTGTTTTCAAGGATCTAATGGGTCCTTTGAGATAGAGGGTCCAGATTATTCTCAGACATGCACCTGAAAGGACAAGAGATAATGAACACAAATTGCAGCCAGGGAAACTCCAACTGAATATAAGAAAAACATTTTCCCAGTGAGAGTGAAGCTACCCTGGAACAGGGACAGATTGACTCAGATGTGCTGGGATGTCCATCCTTGGTGACATTAAAAACTAATGCAGACAAGGCCCTGAGCAATTGACCAACTATGAGGCTAGAGCAAAAGTTTGGAGTAGAGACTGCAGAGATCTCTTCCTGATTAAGATTTTCTGTGCACCTCTGGCTTAGTAGATCAGGATGGGTTTCCCATGCACCAGGGATTTGGTTTGCGAAAGCTACCTGTATTGACTGTGGGTGTCTGTCTTGTAGGGTTGTAGTGCTGAGAAAGAGTTTTATGCCTGGCAGTAAGACTGCTGGCTGTGCTTGAGGGGGAGGAGCAGGGGGAATCACACCGCTGGGAAGGTTTAAGTCCTGCTCCTCTGGCACGGTACTCTGGGCTTGATCTGCCCTCCCAGGCACTAGGGACAAGGGCATGTCTCTCACCTCTGTGTCCTTCCCACAGCTATGAGCTCCGTGTAATTATTTGGAACACAGACAATGTGATCCTTGATGATGTCAACCCAGTAACAGGAGAGCCTTCCAGCGACATCTACGTGAAAAGGTCTGGTAGGAATGCGTTGGGAGGCCAGAACCTGGCTGCCCTGCTCCGTGCCCTGGCCCACATGCTCACTTGCCTCCTCTGAACCTCTGCTCCCCCTTGTCTTAGTGTGAGGTGCCCACTCCAGTCCTCTGCATGGGCTGCTTTAACCCCAGAGATGTTGTCTAGGTGTTGCTCTGGTTTGAACCTTTCCTACTACGCATCCTTTTTCTCTACCTTTGAGGCTGGCTGACAAGGGTAGAGGGTTACTGAGTTTCTCCTGCAGCTGGATAAAAGGTCTTGACCATGACAAGCAGGAGACGGATGTACACTTTAACTCCTTGACTGGGGAAGGCAATTTCAACTGGAGGTTCATCTTCCGCTTCAATTATCTCCCAACTGAGAAGGAGATCACCTACAAGAAAAAGGACTCTGTCTTCTCCATGGAAGAATCAGAATTTCGGGAACCGGCTGTTCTGGTCCTCCAGGTCTGGGATTATGACAGGATTTCAGCTAATGACTTTCTAGGTATGGTGTTACCTGCCGGAAGTGGGGTGACCTGTCCCTCACCTTGCTGGAGCATTACGGCATTTCCCTGGGGTTCGGTTCTCTGAGAAGGGACACTAGGACCATCAAATCAAACTCCTCAGCTCAGCAGCCACCTCAGGTTTTTCACACCTGAGCTATAGACAGAGCCTGGAGATAGGCACCTCCCCTACACAGACATGTAGTGCTTGCATGTTTGTCCCAGGGCCTTGGAGTATTTTTTCAGGGCCTGTTATACCACTGGACTTCCAGGTTCTACTTCCTCACAACCGTTCCAATAAACTTGCTTGTTTTCTATGCTCTTACTTAGATATGCAGATCTCAAAGTTTGGGCCTAAGAGCATTCTTCCCAGGACCTTATGTTGTGGGCACAGAGACAACCTTTGTGAGACTGTTGTCACTCAGCATCACATTGCTGGGGGCTCAGAGCTCCCTGGATACTCTGGTGCTTCCTGGTAATCAGACCTGCTGAGCTGGGCATACAGCAAGGCCTGGTGCCAAAACAGAGCTGGTGGTGATTCCCCACACATTGTGCTAGCGCAAGTACTGCTGATTCTCTCCCACTTCTGCTGTCATCCCCAAGCTTATAGCACTCTGTTGTTCCTCCCTTCTTCAAATGTTAACCTCCCTATTAAAAAGCAGCCCCTTTCCCTTACTCTCTCCTGGGCCTGTTTAAATTCTCCTTTACTTCAACCTTTCATAGTGTATTTAAGCAGCTTTACTGCATGAGACACTTCCAGTGGTTCAGCCATGAAGAACTGAGGCACTGAAGAAAGCATTAACAATTCCAGTGATTTCTGACAAGTGATAATTTCAGGAACTTCTAGATAGTAAGGGGCTTCTGCAGGGTTTCTTGCAATCTCCTGCCCCAAACAGAGCTTGATGCATTGTGGGTCCAGTTGCTCAGGACATTTTCTGGGTGGGTTTTGATTATCTCCAAGATGATTCCTAGCACCCTTCTGGGACCCTTTTCCTTGCTGCACCTTTCTCACAATTCTCAGGTTTTTTTACTTGCAGCATTTTGTGTCTGCTCCCTTGTGTGCTTTCATTAGCCATTTCTGAGAAGAGTCTAGCTCCATCTGCTCTGTAGCTTCCTTTACACTGTAAAGGGTGCAGTAAAAGCTCCCTCTTGACCTTTCTTCTCTGGGCTGAACGTATATGTGTCTCTCACCCCTCTTGCTGTGGCACCTACTACAGACTTGACTATCTCAGCCACTATTTAGTTGACATCTTTCTTGTATTGGGGGTCCAAAACTGGGCATTTTATCCAGATGGAGTCTCACTCGGAACCGAGCACATCCCTTGTCTGCTTTTGGCAGTACAGACCAGGATGTGGTAAGATTGTTTTGCTGCAAGGGCTCAGTGCCAAACTGGGACAGGAGGTCATTTTGAGCAAAACAGAGGCATAAGGCCAAACAGGGAGAAGAGCTGAGGCTGTTGTAGATGTAAGACAAATTTGAAACCTTTAAAGCATTTATAATTCTAAAGCATTATCATTTTATAATTTTAATTGACATTTCCAGGAATTAGAGAGGAAGATGAGCTTGGACACATGAGGAGAGTAGAGTGGGACATAATAAAGGAGTGAAAATAACTCACTATAGGACTCAACAAGCAGCCCTTATCAAAAATGAGACGAGACTTGGGGCTTCCGCCTCTTAGTCTCTTACTCCTGAGCTAGTCCTTTCTTATGCAGAATTTCAAGTTCTCCATCTGTAAATGTGCAGGATTCTGCTAGATCATTACAGCAGCTGGGAGCTACTTGTGGCAGTTGGGACTGTGGCAGAGACAGACAAATGTTGTGCAGGGCTGACTTCAGGGTTTAACCATGTGGTCTCCTCTTCCCTGTGCCTGCAGGCTCCATCGAGCTGAAGCTGCACGACATGGTGCGGGCAGCCAAGAGCTCTGAGCAATGCACCATCAAAATGGCCAAGGAGAACGCAACCCCTCGATTCTCCATCTTCCGAAATAAGCGCATGAGGGGTTGGTGGCCCTTCATCAAACTCAGAGATCAAGAAGATGACAAGAGAGAGGAAAGGGAGTACAAGAATAATAAGAAGAAAAAGAAGTGGAGCAGCGCAGTCAAACCAGAGGACATGGAATTCACAGACCCCAGTGGGAACAAGTACCTCCTGACGGTAAGGTGGGGTGCTGGCATTGGTGAGCACAGTGTTTTGCCTCTGCCTTGATATGGCAGCCTGTTTTACATGCACACAACCTACAAAGGCCACAGTGACCCAGCTTTTGCAGGATCCTGAAGACTTCTTCCATCTTCTACTGATCGCACGCTTCGTCTACTCTGAAGAACCAGCTGCCATGGCATATGGGGGTGTCTGACTTCATATATTCCTCTGAGCTTCCCATAGGACAGTGCTCCATGAGGGGAGCTGTCTTTGTTTAGGAGTTTAAGTGTTCCCAATGAAACACCCCAGACCATGTTCTCCTTGCTCACTCCTACTCCAAAGCAAGAGGCATATGGCTCCCCATCAGCCAGTCAGGACAGCAGCAGAAGCCTGTCCTTGGGTCTCTGCCTGCCCAAGACAGGCAGGTGACAACTGATCAGGGACAGACCTAATACCTCTGCTACTGGACCACTGTGTGTCCTCAAGGGTGAATTTGCTCAGTGCCACTGTGGGAGGGTACAGACAAATCTGGTAGTTGGGGAGTTCATTAAAATACAATTCCTTGTCTGCAAAACAGTTAGTTTCTTACCAGGCCACAGTTTCCACTGGCTGTGAAGTAAGACTCTGTAGCCAATGGAGAAAGAAGCTCTGAGCCAAGTGGAAACTGGAGAAAAATACCCAGTTGTGGCAGGATGTGTGGTCAGTGGGCTGCTCTGTGAAGCTACACATTCAACTGTGGCTCAGACATATTGTTCTTCCAGGGTAAGGTAGAAGCGGAGTTCCAGCTGCTGACTGTGGAGGAGGCTGACAAAAGTCCTGTTGGCTTGGGCCGGAAAGGGCCTGAACCCCTGGAAAAGCCCAAGTGAGTATCTGTATTATCACCTTTAGGATGGACAGACAGTGCTGTGTTCTCAGCAGCTGTTTATATAGAAACAGGAAGTATTGGCTTGCCAGGAAGCAAGTTTGTCAGAGCAATCATTGAGGCCCTGTGCAGTGGGGTCTGCAGGACCAGGACTGCCAGGGTTTTCCAGAGCTCAAGTGGGTCCACAGGACTTGAGGCTGCAGTGCCTGGCCCAGGGTTGATCTCAGGAAGATACTCAAGGCAGCTGTGCCATAACATTGCTTGTACAATGGTCAGGTCTGTCTGTGTGAAGGGATCCCTTGTGTATGAGGGTGAAGGACAGCTTCACTCTGGGGACACTGGGGCACTGTTCCAAGAGTTCTATCCTGTTGTCTCTAGTGTTTCCACAGGCAGTGCATTTACTGTAGCCCCTGGGCTGATCCTGCCTGGAAGCAGCAGGAAGAAGTGGTGATTCATGTGGATAGCAGGACACCAAAGCAGAAGGGCCAACGTGATGCTCTGTGGCTTGAGCCTTTGCTTACCTATTCTTCTCTTCTTGTTCTAGTCGGCCCAAAACAACTTTCAACTGGTTTGTGAATCCCATGAAGACCTTTGTGTTTTTTATCTGGAAGCGGTACAAGAGATACATAATTATGCTATTTGTTGTCACTGTTCTGACAATTTTCCTGGTTCTTTTGGTCTACACCATGCCTGGATACATCAGCGAGAAGATCATCAATGGATAAATGCTGTCCAGCAGAGGACTACTCAAAGACAGGATCAGAAAGTTTAATGAAACCCTGCAAGTGCAGAGTCAGCCTAGAGAAAAAGAGACCTGCAGAAATGAGGCTTGTTTACATGATGAATAAAAGCTCCTTGGCTACTCTCTCTGATGCTTGTGTTTTTTAGCTGCTTTCTGAAGCTGGGGGACAACCTGTTTCTTTGTGAAGTGCAGACAGATCCCAATTCAGCAGTCCTCACTACTGCCCCTTTGCCCTTCCTCCTTAATAGTACAGCAGCAAGGACTACACTGGGACAACGTGGGGTCATGAGTGTGCATCTGTGTTTGATGTTAGGCTGACATAAACTAAATGAGACTTGTTCTCAGCATGGTTTTGGGTGCACAAGGGTTCCTGTCATCCTGACATGATCTGATCCCATTTGAGGTGTTTCAATCGGGGTTTTGAGAGGAGAGATTCCTTCTGAGAGGTGCAGGTGATGCTCAGTGGGACCACAGCTTTTTCAAATAATTTAACTGACTATGCAGTTTTATAGTAAAGGTGTCTGCTTCATGGCCTTCTGAATGGGGCAGGAATAGAATATGTTTTGGGGAAAAAACTGTCTGGGCAGAGCCAGGCAGGTAGATGTGAAGCAGGTGAGGACTCTGGCTGGACAGGAAGCCAGAAGTCAGTGTGGGGCAGACATGATGTTCCCCCAGTGAGTCTAGAGTTCAGCCATGAAGTGGGGACCCCAGAATGGCAAAGAGGGAGGCCTCTCTCCCTCTAGCAGACCTTTGGGCTGCAAGGTAGCGGTGAAATGGGCTGCAGAGGGCTCAGGTCATGCAGTACCTGCCTGGGGCTACAGCAAAGCCCTGGGCTGTGACAGCACTACATCACTCCCAGTTTTTCTGCAGAACCTCTTGAGTGGGATGTTGCCTTCATAAATAGTGCCTGGTCCTCCCCAGCAGTGCCCAGTGCACCCCAGCAGTGATTGGTCCATTCAAACAAACTCAGTGTGCTCCAGCACGCCCAGTGCACACCTCTAGAGAGCCCTCTTGGCTCTTTCAGCCATGCTCAACCACATTTCCCTCCACACCAATGTTGAAACTCTGGCATTGTTCTCCTCCTCATAGCAGATGAAGCTGGTGGATTTTGGTGTCCATCCTCTTGTTGATTCAGCTTTTCCCGAGGTCTGGGGCCAGCAGAGTGGTTTCTGCAGCTCCTGCAAGTCCTGGCTGATGGTCTCCTGTCGATTTTTTGATCTTGGACCAAAACAAAGCTGAACAGTTCAGAAAAAAACCCAAAAGCTGCGGAAGGATTCATGCTGCTGTCTCTTCAGGCCAGGGAAACATCCATTTTTTCATGGTGGGAGACAGGTTATTAAAGTAGAAGACATGTATTTTGTCCAAGTGCAGAACCAGATCTGTTCCCACAAGACAAATGAATGTAGGTAACAATTCATGCAGGAAAGGGAGTTTCTTGGTTTGAAAGACAGGTGTCCACCAAGGAAGGTGGGAACCTCCCTTGGAATGGAGAATATGACCCCCTTCCATCCAAATTATTATAACTTTGAAATTACGGGGCTTTCAGGCAAAGATATGGGAGACAGAATGTGGGGATTTCCTGCTTTTGCTGGGAAAGTCCCCAAGGTGTTAAAAGTCCTTTTCCTTGCCCAGGAGCAGAAAGACGTAGAATCTTCGGTCTTCAGATATCTTTTATTATTGTTTATAATAACTTATCTAGAACACTGTTCTCTTTGTCCTGCTGAGGTCTTTCCAGCACGACAGTTCGAGGCTATTACCCCGCCCGAGAGGTGGTGGTTTATCTTTTATACTAAAAACTACATATACCTTATTTACAATTATTTTCCAATATCTATCATCTACGTTAGACAGTGTGTACTTCATCCAAACCAATCACAAGTGCTACCATCACAGCAGAATCATGGAGGTGATGAAGAAGAAGGAAGAAG
>VYXF01008048.1:216955-248039 GCA_013397295.1 Polioptila caerulea | reverse complement strand
CTTTTACCCTAAACTCCCAGCTGTATACTGCCCCATTGGCCAGCGAGGTACAGCCTCCCCAAATGACCTAGCACGTATTTCCCCCTCAAACCTGTAATTTTCCTCCAAAGTTAAGAAGTTCAGGTTATCTGGGTTCTTTAATAGGCTTTGTGGGGACACACTTCACAGAGACCCCCGTGGGGTCCCTGTCTGAGGTGATTGCTGTGTTCTCTTCCTAATGGTTCATGCCATTCCATGGTTTGTGGTGGAGTTTGCTCAGATGCTCTGAGGCCTTTTTGGGCTCTGGGAGCGTGTGTGTATGGGAGTGAGTTGTATGTTGATTTGGGTTTGCCAGCACGTAGGATTGACACAGGACACCCACAAAGCAAGGCTCGTTCGCTCATTTGCTCGTTTATTGATGCGTTATTGAAACCCCCATCTTCTGGGGTTTTGCAGCAGCCGGGGTGTGTGCTGTCAGCTGTGCTTTGATTTCTGTGTGCGTGGCTGAAATTACATCTGTGGGTGTGAACTGCCCTCTTGTTTCAGTCCTAGTGATTGCAAGATTTGGTATGGGTTTAGAATTTTCATCGCAGGCTCCAGATTGAGGAACACCCAGAAGTTCACCTCCAGATTGTATTTTGCAAGGCTGGAAGAGGTTTGAAGGTGAACATTTAGAGGCTGATGCTGTCTTGTGCTAGCCTTGTATGCAAGTGAGTGTGGTCTCTGTGCACTCTCTGTGTGCTGTGTGTCTGAGTGGAAGAGGAAAAAGGGGAAGGAGGAAAAAGAATAGAAAGAGAAAACAGACTTTTAATGGATACCAGGGCTACTTATTCAATGTTAAATACCAACCAGGAAAAATTAGGCCAAGAAACTGTAAATGTTATTAGTACAACTGAGAAAGTGGAAAAACAAATATTCTTTAACCTCATTAACTTTAAATTTAGCAAACAGTGGTTAACACACCAGTTTTTATAAATGCCTGAGTGTCTGCTTCTTCTTTTAGGAAGAGACCAGTATACTGGAGGCTCAGATTGTATTTGAGGATGGAAAAATACAATTATTGGTACACAAGACTAAAGCCATCCAGCCAAGGAGCTTTATGTTGCAGGGAACATTAAAATCAGACAATTGTGGAGGAATACCAGAAGCCATAGAAAATGTAGAAACATCCTTGGTTTGGGCTGGCAGAGTTCCAGGCTGTTCTGATGAGCCTGTAAGCACTACCCTAAAATCTGGATCAAAACTGGTAAGGCAGAAACAACATATTTTAAAATTAGAAGGGGAATTGAGAGTCTAATAGAAAATTTCAGGATATTTGGATTATTGATAGAATTTGAGTTAGAATATAACAATCCTATTTTGCCAGTTAAAAACAGGATTGACAAGCCCAGGTTAGTACAAGACCTATGAGAGATCAATCAAACAATCCAGTGCATCCATCCTTCTGAAGCCAATCCTTTCACCCTGTTAACAGCCCTTATGGAATATCATCAGGGGTTTACAGTGATATTTTTGAAGGATGCCTTCTTTTCCATACCTCTCAGTAAACAAAGTAAGAGTACTTTGCCTTTGAGTGGGAAAGTCCTCAAACTGGCCAGAAGACTCAGCTTACCTGGACAGTGGTACCACAAGGATTTTAAAAAAGTCCAGTGACTTTTGATAACCAACTGAAAAATTAATTAGAGACCTGGAAATAGGAGAATCCCAAAGGAATGGTCCTGCAGTATGTTGATGACATCTTACTAGCAACTGAAACTAATGAAAAGTGCCTGGAATTGACTATCAGAGCTCATAATGCTACAAAGAGCCTTTAAATGGCAGAGTAGGAGAAAATGGAAGAGCAGGGAAAAAACCTAAACATATGAACTGACTCAAAATATGCTTTTAGTATTGTTCATACCCATGGGGCTATGTGGAAGGAAAGAGGTCTATTAATAGCACAGGGATCTCTGAATAAATAAAAAAAAGAAATATTGTCCCTTTTTGATGCTTTCCAACTACCCTAAGAAGCGACCATACTACACGGGTGGCAAGTCACACCAATGTGGGGATTCCCAAATTCATGTAGGAAATAGACTTGCAGAGAAAGCTGCATTAGAGGTTGTGCAACCAGGCACCTTAACATTAACACATAAGAAAGTTATTTCAGCCCCAGAAGTTAGCCCTGGCTATAGTCAAGATGATTCAAAATTTACCACTTAGCTCAAAGCCCAGAATAAAGAGGGTGGGTGGCTGGTGACTTCCACCACTACTGATGTTGCAAATTGTGAAGTAGAAACGTCGGCCAACCCACTGTGGAAGCAATGCTACAGTGATTGGCCTATGGAGTCAGATACTCAGTGTCTGCATGACAAAAATTGTCAGGTCTGTTACGGAAAAATGCCCAATATGTTTTAAAAAGAATCCTTTGAATTCAAAAAGACTACCTCCAGGAATTACTAAGAGAGGAAACACTCCTGGGGGTTACAGGCAAGTTAATTTTCCTGAGCTATCATGCCAACAAGGATACAAGTATTTCCTGGTATTAGTAGATACCTTTTCCAGGTGGACAGAATCTTTCCCCTGCTGCACCAACAGGGTTACAGAAGTCACCAAGGTACTCCTCAAAGAGATCAAACCCTGGTTTGGATGTCATCTGATAGGGGACCCCATTCTATATCTGAAATGTAACAGCAACTTAGCAAGCAATTGGGTATTAGTTGGGATTTACATGGTCCATGGAGACTGCAATCTAATGTGCAGTTGAATGGGTGAATCAAACCTTACACAGACACAGTAGCAAAATGTGTCAGGAAACTTTCTTGAAATGGCCACGGGTTTTACCACTGGCCTTGTTATGTATTCGAGTACAGGCCTGAACTAACCTGAAGGTGATCCCGTATGAGTTTATGTTTGGGAGACCATTGCACCCTTCCCTGGGTCCTAGGAACAAATTGGGAATCAGGAAATAGGATATTTAATTTCATTAGGGAAATCCTTGAATTAATTTAAAAATATTTATCATCCTCTCAGAACCTCTTACCCTACACACTCTGGTTCATTGATTTCAGCCCAGGGATCACGTATACATCAAGACCTGGAAATCTGAGCCACTTCAGTAGCACTGGGAAGGACTTTATCTGGTTCTGTTGACTACAAGAATGGCTGTGAAAGGGAAAGGAATTAACTCCTGGATACATTGCACCCAAATTAAGAGAGCTCTTGACACATAGTGGACAGCAGAAAACAGAAGACCCCTGCAACTGAAAATTTCAGATAATTGGAAATGAGCAGCAGAATGTATAGACTAATGTTTATGGGAATAATTTCAACTTTAGGTGGAGATATTGAAGAAAATTTAATATTGACTTTAATCCAAGGGTTTGGTAAAATATGTAATCTGTCCAGCATTGCAGCCTGCCTCCCTATCCCTGTTTCAGAAGGGGAATATATTCCTTGGGGAATTATCCCCATAAACCTGTCAATGTAGATTCAATATGGTAATCTGACTAACTAAGAGCTGAGGAACTTTGTAAGTAAAGAAATTATCCAAAGCCACAGAAAGGAGATTCCAGATTTTAAGTAGATACTGAAATTATATTACAAAATATAATCTTGAATCTGCTATTGACCAAAGAACAAGGAGTTTGTGGATATGAAACATTAGATAGAGAACATTGTTGTGTACCCAAATGTAACAGAAGATCTCCAAAGACAACAAAACAGAGCAAGTTACTGACAGCAATGTTATCCAAAGAGCCTCTGAAACTAATTGGCTCAATAAAATTCCTCAAGAAATAGGAGAATGGTCCTTGAAAGGATGGCTGGCTGAGGTACAGGAAACCATTATAATTGTGATTATAACTGCAATAATTATCAGCTTTGCTATTGGTTGTGTTCACTAAATGATTGACCTCAATCTTGCAGGAATATATGTACTGTAGGTAAAACCTGCGTGGACACTGATCAGAAGGCCTTAAGGAATTTGAGGCGTTTCCAAGGTGGGAAATTGATGCTAAAGGATTAATCTAAGAACAAGGAGTTCTACTGCATCTTAGCAAAGAAACAGGTTGTGCAGGATCTGCTTGCAGAGCAAGGACAGAAGGGAGATAAAGGAACCTCAGAGAGGAGTGTATCTGGCTTAGGAATGCAGCCACAGCCAAAACGAGACCCTGAATGGGGCTGACCCAGGAGGGTTTTATGGTACAAGCAATTATAATATGTGTGGATTTCTGGGAATTGTGGGGCAGGTGCCTGTGGGAGATGCGTGCGAGCAGCGTGCTTGCAGAGGATGGGGATGCACGCTGGATGGAGCTGTGCCCCACGCCCTGCAGTCAGTGATGCTTCTCCTTGATGCTGCACCCGGGTTAAAGAGGTCTATTTACTGACTTTCCGTCATTTTCGGTGACAACAGAGCTGCCAGGATACCGTCTTTATGGAAAACAGTATAATACATACATTTAAAGAGCTGAATGTGGTTTATAATCGCTCTAAAAAGGCTCTAAAACTGCAGAATTGACCCAGCATGGCTTGCAGGGAGGTTCTGTAGGGGCAGCATTACAGTATTTTCGGTGCTCTCTAGGACACTTCCCACATTCGGCTCTCTGCTGGGATTCAGAGCCAACAGTAGTGATTCAACCAATGGCAATCTTTGAAAAGATGATCATGATTCTACTTCTTCTGCCATCTTACTTTATTAACAAGAAGTAACACAGAAACAACCGTGCAAATGCAGCTGTTGCTAAACTTAAGATGATGTAGCATGTTCTCTTCAAGAATATGGTACAGTGACAGAGCACAGCAAGGACTCTCTGACTATCTTGAATACCTTTTCTATGTTTGCAGCATGTTTCCAGAATCTTTAAAAGATAAATGGTGCCTGCAAGAGTCACTTCAACAGAAATCCAACATACAGGCTTACCTATGCCACATGATGAGTTTTTGATGTATGTGCATGACGACAGGAGGATCAGATTCTGTTGTTCTAGAGATTATTTAAAGTTGAGGTTTACATTTTACTTGGCAACCTCTGTCAAAATGGTAGAACTACCTTTGTGAGTTGCTGAGATAACAAATATCTAGTTAACTTGTTGGTCAGGATTTTTTTACTATTTTTCAAAAGGTCATGGCAGTTAGTAGCAGGAAAGGTTAGGAATACCTAAGGGCTCTGCTTGCTTCTATGCTGTTCTAAAAACTCCTTTAGCTTATCTGTTGACAAATAATGTAACATTAATTAATATCATATTTTTGGCATGTTCCAGTTGTTGATAGGGAAGATAGTAAAAGAGCCAAGTCGTTTTAAGATTCTTCTTAATTCTTTTCCTCATCTTTGTGTTGTTTCTGAAAACAACCTGCACATTGGCATCCTCATGTTTTTAACACACATGAGCCGAGCCAGCTGCTATCTTCTGTAAAAAGACATTTGAAAATCAAAGCCTTAAAAGCATTTTTACTTATGACATTCTCACCTAAAAATAGGGTATTATGTTTGTGACAAAATATAATCTGGTGAGAAAGGACTTTAATGTTCTCCATTTTTTCTTTATTTAATCATAATTGGTTAAATTTAGTCCAAATGTAAGCAATACCTACATTTGGATTTCCTTTTAACCTAATTAAAAAGGCTCAAAAACAGTGCATTGCTGTCACCTGAGTAAGATGCTGACAAAGCTGCAAGTAAAGAAAGCTCATTCTTAATTACTTCTGTCCTCTACAGAATTTAGAAGTACAAAAGGAATGAAGGGGGAAAGGTGGCAGGAGCAGAAATAGCTTTTATTCTTTCTGTTAAGATTTGGTGCCTTTTGCTGGATTAATGTGGTGAAGTTGAATTAATGGAAAAGATGTCCTTTTATAGAATCTGCATGTAATTTTAGCCTGTTCTTTTGAGGGTGAATTTTGGAATGCTCTACTTCACCTCAAGAAGCCCTTAACATTGAACCATGGCTATCCTTCAATATTTTTGGCTGTAATATATGACTAATAGAATTGGGATCATACTACGGCAAAGAAAATTATAGATGTTGATACTAAAAAAAAAAACCACTTAAGAATTATAACAATGTTCATGCTTTGTAGATTGCAGTTTTTAATGTGCTACTCCAAAAGGAATAAGAGGTGACATATTTTTCTACTTCCCAACTTGCTTTTGAATAATTTCAAAACCTTTATCTTTTAGGTAAAAGCTCAGTTTTCAGGGAAATTATGGTGCGGTGATGCTCACTGATTTGGAAATACTGTGATAGGAGGAAGAATTGGTGACAGAGGGATTTATGGACATAGATAAAATTTTTCTATTTTTGTTACCACAGTCATTGTCTTTGAGAACTGATGGAACTAATGAAGATGTTATTCCTTCTATGTTTTTTCCTCTTCAAATTTTAAGGTATACCCTTTGTGATTTTTTTTTTTTTAAAGTTGCAAAATCATTTGTTTATTAAAGCAATCCTAAAATAACATAGAGGTCTTGTTTCTTTTGGGTAGGGCTCAAGGTTCCAAGGCTTGATGGCTGGTTCTTACGGCTCTAAACTTTGTTCTCTTGACATGCTGGACTGATAGAAAAAAGCCCCTAAGGAATAAGGCCCACAAGAAAGATGGGAGATCAGCCCAAAGCGGAATGTCTGAGCGCTGACTCGTTGGCTCACCATTTAATAAAAAACTTTCCCTCTGCTTCTCTCATGTGTTGTTCCTTTCTAAGCTGCCTGTGTGGTACTGGTTTACTTCCCAGATAGGACTATCCTGGCTAGTTCCTCTGACACAGTCTAATATGGTGCCAGCCATGGTCAAAACTTCTTGAATCTTTAGGATCTCAAAGACTTAACCTTTGAGAGTTAACCTTCACCGTTTTCTACAGGCTAAGCTATGCAGTAATCTTTTTTGTTTTTTCCCTTTGGCATGTAGAAGTTGGATTGCCTATTGGGCTTGTGTGGACTCTGTTTTGAGACAATATTCAAAGAACTTAATCAACAGCTAGTTCCTACATTGCTAACTACATCTATTTTAATGAGAGAAAACGAGATGTTATGAATAGATATGGAGAGTACATTAATTGGAGAATATGGAAGTATATGCATAGAATTAACATCTGTAAGTTAAAGACTGGACTAATTCAATACCCACAATTACTGATTTATATCTGGTGAACTTCCATAACCTATAAACAATTGCTTTACTGCAGCGTGGGGTGTTGAAATCCCTTTCAGCCTTGTAATAGCACTAACATCCATGAAACCCCATGCAGTTACAAATTTATGTCAAAAACTGCCTTGTTTCATCGTCTGTGTTGTGTCTTGTTTGCATCAGTTCCACTCCCAGTGGGCAGCTCTCCAAGCTGCACAAGTTACTACTGTTTATGATGTTGATATCTTTGTTGGCAGCTTTTGCTAAATAAACAGCTGAATTGGTTGGGCATTAAACTTGGCATTAAACAGGTAGTGCGGTCACCAGACATTCTGGAAGAGTTCATACTGAATATTGAATGTGTTCTTTCTGTGTCAGCTTCTCTGCTGTCATGTGAAGCTTCATGCACATGTACTTTCTTGCAAATGTCATAGTCAGCAAAACATATTAATGGAAAAATATGTTAATCCATGTACTCTGACAGATTCCACCAGTGATCTGAAAGTCCTGCATCGTGAAAGTTCAACAGACCTTTTAAACTTAACAGTGGCCAAACATTGAAATATGGCTGTGCTTGATCTAACTATTTAATATTTATCTAATAGTTTAGCTATTGAAGTGCATTGTATATTGTTTTATATCTGCCACCAAGTGGATCAAACACCACATTTTTTTTGTATTATGATAATTATTTTCATCTTGACTTGGGAAAATTGTAGAAATTGTAATTATTCTTGGGGGAAATTGCAAAAAAAAAAAAAGAAATCCTTTGAAAAGTCTCTGGTTTGACACAGAGACATATTTTTGATTTTGGTTTGTTGTGTTTTTCTGAGGTTTGCAATTTTTTTTGTTTGGTTTGGTTAACTAAGTCTGGACTGCTGACCAAAAATCTAATGTTTGATTGCTTTAGTTCTGCTTATTTTCCTTCAGGGTAATATGAGTCAAGCAAGGTATTTGATCTCTCTCACTCTATGTGCAGTTAAATCTTTAGTATGAAGTATATTGACCTTTTCTACAGACTCAGTTAATTACATGCAGTAAAAAAATGTAGCTAGCATTTGTAAGTTCCTCTATAGGAAGTGAAATAATCAGTTAGTGTGATAAATAAATTAACATTTAGAAGTGAACTGAATCATTAGCATTGAGAGATTGTAGTGACAGGTGCCACAGACTGCCTTTTTTTCCTCCTCTTTGCTAATCACTTTGTTTATTTTTGTACTGACTAGGATGGCTTATGTAGTCACAGTGCTGCTGAACAAATGAACTTCAGTCACGAGTAGACTGTATTGTTTTCCCCTTGCACCACCCCAGATTCTGAGGAGGTGCCAGCAAGCTGTTACAGATGTTGATATGTAGAGCAATAGTTTTTAGTACTTAGACCAGAACTTAATACCAGTCTGTATGCACTTTTAATGTCAATTGAAAACAGTGGCCCATAAAGATAAAAGTTTTGTAAAATATTAGCTGAAATAATGTATTTAGGTTGCTGTTTTATTCTTTCTTACAGATCATGCCACTCAAAATCCACATAATTATGAGAACAATTATATGTTTGCAATTCCCAACTAGGTTAAGCTGATTGTTGTTTGTGTCTAGTTTTATCAGTCATTGTATTGATGCACACCAGACACTAATGCAAAAGAAAAGAAAAGTTTATTAAATTTTTCCTGGGGAATTCTGCTGAGTTGGCTTGCTGTTGACTAGGTAAAGATCTTATCATAATTCCTAAAAGAGAGATGAGTGTATATGATCTCTTTAATTCAGTCAAACAACAGATGATAATTATGTTGATATGACGTTGAGTTTCATATTGGCATTGCTTATCAGTCTGAAACTTCTGTGATTTTCATTCTATCAGTATCTGTTTTTGTTGAGATTAATCTGTTTTTTCTTTAAGCTTAATTTTTCTTTGGGGTGAGGCTGCTTCTTTGTTCTGTTTTTCTATTATTTCATGTGTCAGTCCTAACTTTTGATTTTTTTGGACAGTGCTGTCCATTGTAGTAAGGCCATATGTTATGATTATAAATACTATTTGTTAATGACAAAGCTATTTTTTGTATTAAGCTTAAATGGAATTGATTTGTCTGCGTAGATTGATTATATTTTGGTGCATCTGTAGGTATAAGAAAATGCAACGTCTATTTGTTGTACTATTAGATATGCTTTGCAATTTGTGTGTTATGTATTTTTATTTTTCTTTAATTTTATTGCCTAGATCTTCAATAATCAATATTCTTTAAAAATGTTATGGATGTAAACCACAGCTATTTTCACTCTTCATGACATAGTTTACTGTATTTTACAAAGTTTTCCACTCTGCGCTCAAGAAGTGCTCTGCTCCACTTTCAGATTACTGCCACCAGTAATCTGAAAGTTGTCATGTTTCTTCTTGTGTAGATTCTTCCAGTTACTCTGTAAAGCCTGGGTTCCACAAGAAACAGTTCCAGGTATGGCTGCCATGGCCCTTCACAGGGCTAATTTAGTCTAAAGGGGATGTAAAAATGAAAATGTTTCAACTGAATATATGTATCAGGAAATTAGAGATGTCACTCATCTTGACATTTATGATGTTCAGCAAGAGAGAATGCTCATAAGATTGAAGAAAATTCAAAATTTGCAGACGTAATTTGCAACAGTACAACTGTGAGTATATGCTTCAAGAGTGAGTAGCTGAAATGAAATAGATTGTCTACTGAAAATGTCAAGTATAAATGGTATATGATATTTCAAAATAATATGCATATAGAGTTGACTTGTCCTCAGTAGTTTGATCAACTAATATTATGCACGTGAAATCCAGTTGTTAGTAACTCTGTAGTAATTGACTATATGTTCTCTGAAATCAAATTTTCTTTATACAATCAAGGGCATTTTTATATAGAATTATGTTCAGGAGTTAGTGTGTAAGATGGTGGTATGCATATTTCAGTTTTGATTCCACTTCTATTTATCAGATTGCTGCATAGATGAGTAGTTTTGAAATGCTAACTTCATGATTCATGAATGAGTTAAAGTACAATTATGAAGTGAGATATTTTTGATGATCTCATAATATCAGGCTTATTCAAAATTACTTCCATTTGGGATCCAGTTTTGCCAAATGTTCTTGTAACTAGCCCCAAATAACTTTATTTTCTGAATAAATAATAAATTGTGGTGTCTTCTGGAAATTCTCTGCCATCTATAACAAGCATGTTGCATCATAAGCAGTACAGTGTATAGTGTAATCTTTCATAACTGGTACAAGTTGTTACCCTGGATATGCTTTTTCACTTTTGTATCAAAGAATTGGCTCCACTGGTGTTTCCCTCTTCTAAAAAATTTCCTGTGCAAGGCACAGTAGGCAACTGGAGGCTCTGCATTTTAAGTTTCTGTCACTGCTTTTCTGTGAATCATCCGTAGAAAGTACTGCATTTATTAAAGCTACTTTCTGCTATCCCTTCTTTGATGTGAAGTGCTCTTACCTTTTATCCAGACTCCTCATGAATATTAGAAAATTTCTTTTTTTTTTATTCAGCATGTGCATTTGTCAAAACTGAAATTACTTTTGGAGAAGGATGACATATATGAATTAATTAACTTCAGGAAAAAGGAAATAATTCAAACCTATGGATATTTATAATCCACACATAGCTGTTAAATTTTTTTAGTTTTACAATGAAAAATTATGCTGAAATTACCAGTGTTACTATTGTTTTAAATGGTTGGGGTTGTTTTTTTCTAGTTCAGGTATACGATATGCTCTAAGATTTTCCCCACAGCTTTCTTTGGATTGGATCCCACTACCCATCCCCAGAATATGAAAGTAAAAATACACTATGTGTAGTTTTTCAGGGTATGAAAACAATCCTCCTGATTTTGTTTATTTTGTTATATTCCCTCAACTCACAATTGTACTTTTTTTCTGTATGTTGTCTGTATTTGTTAATCTTAATCTTTCTTACTCTGGGAAATTATTTAGAACCCATTAGAAGTGTGAACATAGAACAGCTATGAGATTTGTGTAAAAAGAGATTTCCTTCAATCTACTCATCTTCACCCCCCAGACTGCAGATTTTTTTATTTAGTATGTGAATATATAATGATATTTGTGCATTTAAGACAATGAGCATTCACAGTACACTTGAATTCAAACCAGATCAAACATGGAAGAACAGCACAAGGAATAAAACTATTTTGAAGCACTTGGCTTACCAGAATTGTCTGAGGACAAATGTACCATTTTTGGTCTGATTTTCTAAGAAAATGAATCTGTTATTAGCATATATTTTGCTTACACTGTTCCCCGTAAATGTTCCTTATGCTGCAGCAGCACTATGATTCTGTATATGTCCTGGGAGAAAGTAGCAGAGGGAAATTGTTATACAAATGCTATGTTTTGAATCCCATACTATTATTTCAACTAAGTATTCTAGAAGAAAAAAAGAAACAAGAGGCTTGTTTCATTTCCACCCTCGAAAGTTTTGTTCAATGCTTTCTGGCCTCATGATAAGGGAGAAGGGCAACAATTGCTTCCCGTTCACCTTTACTATTCCACTGCTGCTTCACATATCTTTAGGGTAGGAGCTTTCAGCTGCTGTTTACTCAGTTGAAAAGTTTTGGGTGGGGTTTGGTTTTTTTGGGGTTTTTTTTTTTTTGGTTGGCTTAGTTACTCATTTATTTTGAAATTTATTTCTTCTTCATGTGGAATCTACTTCTAAACTTTGCCCACTGTTGTTTTTTTTTCTTTATCTTTTCAGTTCTGCCACGTCCTTTTTATTAAGTTTGGGGCATGGGATGGCTGCATCAGCTGTACCTTCTGTGCTTTATGCAGTGCTTAGGCAGAGTGATATCCCTTGTTGTCTCTTAATTATTTTTATTCATTCAACCATCTTTTTTTTGCTGATTTGTGTAGTTAGGTCATCAGCACATTTTGTTGCATTACAGTTTGTCTTTTTTTTCTGAAACTTATACTTGTATTACGAGGAACACAAGCTGAAGGACATTTTTATGGCTAATATTCTCTAAGTAGATAAATGTAGATACCAAGGTATTAAATCTTTCCCCTTGGTATTAATGGTGTTCAGTTTTACCTTGTGTATTTAAATTTGTGATCAAGCTAGTGTGGTTCCTGTTTGTCAGGCTTCTTTCATTCTGGTTTAATTCAGTATTTTTTCAGTCATTACAAGTAGACAAGACCAAAAAATGTAGTAATGAATGTGCTCTTTTTAAAAAGACAGTTTAAAAGTTCATGTGAGTGTTGGCTTTTCTGGGATTATTATTTTGGCATGCTCTGAGGGGAAGTGGTGTTTGAGGAAGTTGGGAGCCTTTGAACGCAGTGTGCTCTGTCAGGAGGGGTGTGGTTTGTGAGACACACATTGCACGTGCCTCTGGGAATTCGTGGGTTTTCCATTTGTAGTAAAAGCTCTTTGTTAAATTGCACCCTCTCCCAGCTCTGAACCAAGGGGGTGCTGGCTGATGAGTAATGACTGGAGAGCTAGTGCAGGGCTTGGCAGGGAGAGATGATGGGGATCTTGTTCTCAGCTGGATTTGTGTGATCTGATTTAAGGAAAAGTTGTGAATGGAATTTTCCAAAATATGTTTGAATTCATTTTAGCAGGGCTGGCTGACTCTATTGAGGTCTGGAGATGCAAAGAAGCCCAAGATTTTGATCCTGTCTGTCCAATTCACTGTTGTGTTAGGTGATATGCCATCCCCTTGCTCTCCTAGACAGGTATCATTTAGATCACCTTTCTGATTTTTTTTTATTCAATAAACCTTTCAGTGCATGTTTGCAGATTGTTCAAAAACTTAATACTCTGTACTGTCAGGGCATAATAGTAAGGAAATTATGTTATGGCTTGAATATATAAATATTTTGGAATTTGTAGTTTCTCCATCACCACCACACTGTTTTGGACAACAGAAGAACAGGAAGAGAGTGTTCAAAAACACTCTTGAGGAGGACAATGCGTTTAGGAATATAAATCCTGTGTTGTCATTGTAGGCCTTGTACTACACTTTCAGTAATTGGCTATTTCTGCCACTGATGTGATTAAGACTTTGTCTGGTTTAGTAACTTCAAACTGACTCGCTTCAAGACAGTTTTAGCTGCTCTATGAACAGCAGAGCTTTTCATTCCCAAGCCTATTCTTCCACCATCAATAAATTGTGGCAAAATTCCAGTTTACTCCTTTGTTTCCTAGAATTACAGTTTCTTCTTGCAATAGCCTGAATGTTCTAGATGCTAAAGGATGCCTATTTCATATTTTGCCTTATCCTAATAAATAGATTAATTAATTAATATCAATATTCAGAAGTGACATATGATATTGTTTCTGATTGTTTCATGGTCTCAAGATTGCACCAGTTCTATTTCACTGCTCTGTGGCTGGAAGATTTAACTCTAGTCAAAAGAAAGTTAAAAAGATCTTGTCTACCAAAAATTAACCACTTGCACAGCTGACAGTCGTTTTTCCATCTTCTAAATCACTCAAACATCTTATCAACTTAGAAGCAGAAGTATGTAAATGTAGTGAATACCCAGAAGTTATAAGTGGAAGGCTCTAGTGGCTTAAAGAGTCCTTTCTATATTACAGAGACCAACTCAAATCCTGATCATCCTCCCTTTCTTTGCCCCTCTGTCAAGAAAGAGACACCCTTAAATGAAAATCCTTTTGTTTGGTTGGTTACATGTCTTTTTTCTTGTAACGTACCTTTCCAAGTTCTAGGCAGTGGCAAGTCACACAAAAGTGCAAGTTATTTACACGAATTCAGGATATTGCCAGCACTCACTAACACTTTATATAAAGTCAAAAAACTATCATCATCGTTGAACCTGTGTTTTATCTTGGAAGACATAATTGGAGAAGATGGGGAAGCATCTTCTTGGTTTTAAAATTTGTCAACACACATCCATCTAAAATATTTAGGGGTGAAATTAAAAGGTTTCAGGAGTGACAAGTTAAATATTTCTAATGTGGAAATACTTATTTTATGAGAGAAAATCATTATGCCTCCCCCCAAATAAAATGTTCCTAACAGAAAACTTGCAAGCTGAAATGGAGATACAGGCATACTCTTTTAAATAAGTACTCATTCTGTCCTGCCATCTTTTTAGGAAGTGACTTTAAATGGTATAAATTTTACCCTGGATCTGGGCCTGACTTCGGATTTGTATTTTGTTGCTGAGGAGCATATTTATTTAAAGGACACTTGAGTTAGGAAAATTGTTGGACAGCTGAAACCTTGTAGAAATGGAAAAAGTATAAATAATTGAAAAACTGCTCAGCCTAATTCAGCAAACTGTGACATTAACTAGTATTCTTTTGCCAGTAAAAGCTATGTCCACATTAGGATATTTTGGAACTATAACTATGCCAAATATTGTGCATCTGAGTCTTTGCCACAGCAGAAAGAACAACTTTCATATTTTCTCCTCTAGTTGCACTGCTGGAGGATAAAAGTGCAAAAGATTATCTAAATACAAAAACCTCAAAAAATCAACTGAAGTAACTGTCAATTGTTCTTTACATAGAAAATAAACTGTGGTATCACAAATGGATCTGGATGAGCTTTCAAGCACCTCCTGCTTGTCTCAGGCTGATCAAACCACCAGGCAATTGTCCAAGCATAGCAGGCTTGGTAACTCTGCCTGGAGTTGAAAGGGAAGAAGTAAACAATGACATTTTTACTCTGGAAAGTGCCTGGTCTCTGCCAAAAGGTTCTTTTCTTCCCCATGTGGAAGTTGTATGGCAATGGAATTACGTTGTCAGGGCTTTAATCTCTGAACGGAGGGATTATTCTAGCAATTGACCCTTCTTAGTTTAGGACTGAAGCTGTGAGTACTGACAGGAAATACTAGTGGGTGGAGATTTGCAGCTTTCTGCTAACAGCACTGGTGAGAAAAGCTTTCTGCACACTCCACTTTGGTTTGTAGGACCCAGACTAGCAGCTACAGTGGTGATGAGGAAAATGAACTGGAGTCCTGCTACCTGTATTTAAATAGAGAATAATCACGTGCAACTAGATACAATTAGCATTAATAATTCAAATTAAATAAGTGAAAGTATTCAAACAAAACCCTTATTGTCAAATGGTTGTTAAATATATGCAGGTTGTGTCTCACAGGGCTGCTGAAGACAAAACTGTTGAAAGTTAAGGCAAGCTAAAAGGAGAAAAGCCCTTTTGATGCAAGCCTGAAACTGGAGGGGAGTACATTTTCTGAATAAGCATGTAAACTATGCATACTAAAGCAGAGGCCAAATTTTTTGGCAGATGTGGTTGCTTCTTGGTTTAACTTCTGCCTCAACATTTTGACTTTGACAGAGTACCAGGGACCAAAGAGTTTCCCAATAAATTTTAGTTGTTTAGGATGTTCCCACAGACATGTTTATAGGAAAACTTTCTCTAGGGCAGTTTGGATATGTAGCTCCTCCTCCCTAAACTAGCTGAATCCAGGACTCTCTAGGATGTGAATGGCACTGATTTGCAGAACTGCTACTACTTCTACAACAAGCAGAACAGAAGTCATGGTGTTTTGAATTAATGATGCATATAGCTCAGCTGCTGTGGACCTCTAGTGCAATATTTCTATCATGCCCTCTCTGTCACACGAACAAACAAAAAAATTTTCCCAAAGCAAAATATATTTTGTCTTATACAAGAAGTATGTAAATAGCTGGGAATAATTGTGAATATATTATAAGCTGTTTTGTTTCTGTCATATGAAAATATTTCATATTCCTATTGAAAATAGGAAAGATGAGGAAGTTCTGGGGTTTGCAGCTTAGTAATTGTCATAAAAGACAAACCAACAAATCCCTAAAGTGGATGGACAAAAGGAGACAAAAAATGTCTTCTGTGAATCTGATTTACTTGGAGATCAGATAAATTTACTCACTTTAAAATTATTCTGTCAAAACACAGGTTTTCCAAATTTTCCATGCATGGTCAGTAAAACAAAGTAAATGAACACCTCTTCTATATTATTTGAAGGCTTTGGTTCCATATCTTGCTATTTTTTAAGAGTTGTAGATGGCAAGCCTGAAAACAAACTTTGTAAGAAGCAAATTTCTTTCATCTCTTACTCAAAAGGAACCCAATCTTCCAAGACAGAAAGCCTCAGTATGCACTTTTATTTAAGATCTTCATCTTATTTATTTTGCCATTTTTTAAAATTGTTCTCTGTGCAAATCTCTGCACTGACTATGGTCTTGTTGCTTATCAGAATTGCAGTCCACAAACACAGCCAGAATGTGGGGCCTTGTCAATGACCAGCTCAATTTGAACATTGTTTTCTAAGGATTGCAAGACCTTAAAATTATTTGACCAAGACAAAATTTGCTTTAATATGTGGGAAGCTATTTGAATGCTACTCAGATGTGAGTTTTTGTGATGTTAATTTCTTCTTCATTTCAATATACCTTTTCTCTCTGAGTTTTATGTCTGATAATGAATGCTATTTTTAGATTATATCTGAGTCAAATGCTTGAGTAGAGATTTTTATTCACTGGCAAGAAGAGTAGTTTCAGGTTAGACTAAACAAGATATGGTGACAGAGCAGCCAGATAAGCGTTCAGCAATGCCAGCAAAACAAAGTGAATTTTCTTTTTCCATCCTCTGCTTTGCAGTCAAACTTCAGGAGTGTTATTTAATCTGTGCAATAAAGATCATCTTGGTGCTTGAACTTGAAAATTGTGTCAGTGAAGTGCCTGCTCCTTTCAGGTTCATCAGCATAGCCAGACTTTCCAACTAGACCAATACTTTTGTTGATTCTTTTAGAGTTCATCAAGAGCAATGTTACACAGTGTTCTTCCCTGCTTTTCATCTGGCTTGCTTTACTTGCAGAAGGAGGGAGTGTCAGACACATCTGCTAGGGAAAAAAATTCTATTTGAGCACAATATCCAGGGTTTTTTCCCAATTCTCAACTTTTAGGCAGTGGAGTTGTTAGTAATTTCTGAGTCAAGAAGATACACAAATGAATTCCCTTGTTTTGACTGCTCTTGCCACTTAAGGATGGTGATTCTAAATACTATAAGCACTGTGCATGAGTATGACATGCATTACAGGATTGTGCAAGCAGATAAAAGTCTGATGTATAGCCCTAAATATGTTCATAAAAAAAATAGACTTGCTAGATTAATTTCCAGTAAGCTAAAATTTCCTTACTTTTACTGTCCCAATGCCAAATTAATTTAGCCTAAGATAAGAAAAAAAACCACATGCGACCATCTAAAAAAATCCTTGTGGCTTAATTTTCAATGATCATAGCTAAGACAAAGGTATTTGCTTGTCGACTGACAAAATAATTCCCTTGTGGTAATTGAGCCCACTCAAGAAATTCAGGAAAACATGAATTTTATTTTAAAATAGATTTTATATAACATAATATTGAGTAAATGTCCACAAGCTAGGACAGGCATCACTTTACTTCGTGATGGCGTAACAATAAGTTTTTGTTGGTGATGCTTCTTATTGAAGCTGTTTTAACTTGGAAGGGCTGATTGCTGTTCTTGTATTCTGTGAGGAGAGAATATTTCAGTAGTTCCAACCTAGGAAAACACTGCTTCCTTTCTCTGTATGTGGCATATTTAAAACTGGTTAAAATATGGATGTCTCATTGGAAATGCATGTATTTAATGTATATGAGAAAAAAGTGATCTAGCTGGAAAGGACAATTTTGTAGTTCACAGAAAAGATCTGTAAAGATTTTAAGGAGAGTTTTTTGATTGTTTGGCTGCCTGTGGGGGAAGGCTTAAAACTGTAAGAGCCATCTAGTTTGTTTTCCTTTTTTTTGGCATTCTGCCCACCAGAGAGACAGAGAGTGGGAGTGTTGTGATGGGGCTGGTGACAGTTTATAATGCAAAATGTAACAGAAAATCAGAGAACTCTTAACCAGCCATTAATACCATGCCTCAGAGAAATGGTATCATGGTAGTATGCCTAGCACAGTGTTTGAACCAGATGGATTGTCCCATGGGCAACTGGGAGAATCAATTTGTGATTGTTCACCAGAGCTTCTGATAGAAATATCAGAGTGTGAGTGGGGAAACTCTGCACGTGTCCTAAGCTATCTAGGGAGTTATGAGCAAGCAGCATCTTCCTCCTGAGCTTGTTTGTAAAAAACACAGATTGTTCTGTTTGCTTGGGGCAAGGTACTGCCAAGAAGTTCCTTTTGACTCATCTCTAGTTCTTTAGCCAAAAATATAGTAAGTATTCTTCAGTCTCAAAGTCATATCCACTGTATTTAGCTTTAATAAAATAATGTTTTTAAGATGATGAATGAACTTGTTCTAACAACCTCACCATGAGTATTTTTCCTAGACTAAGCAGAAAAAGAATGAAAGTACATGTAGCTGAGAGATTTCTTTCTCTGTATGCACAGGTTGTTTCCTTTGCAAGGGAAGGCAACTGTTTCAGGGAGCAGATTTCAGTGTATGAATGTGTCAAATCTTCCATGCATTTTTCAAACCCACTGTATTGTTCAAATATTTCTTTGAAATTAACATTAAGATCAGCTGGTGCATACCTCCATACAAAAAATAATTATTTTCTGAGCTCTTTTTGAGTTCTTTTTTCAGTTTTCGTGTTGTTTTTATGTTCCTGCATCTTGGATTTTTCAGTGTTCATTAGTGTATGTTTTATTTTCCTTCTGTTCCATCTCTATTTGCTCCCTTCAGAGAGCAAGCCATCCAGCAGAGTGACTGAGGAACAGTAGTATCCTTTCATGACTATCATACATGTTAAATAAAATAAGAAGGCAGAGGACTCTTGCTGCTACTACTGATTTATTAAGTTTGCAAACTAATACTAATTAATTCAGCTTTTGTGTAAAAAAGTCCCTAACTAGTTACCTGTCCATTGTAATTGTGTACATAGGCAATTACAGTGCACATAGATACATTCTTTTTTTACCATGAAGATATATTTCAGTTATCCTGTACCCTGTATTGCCAATCCTCCTCCACATTTAAATTGCATTTGCTCAGAATGTTGTGCTAGAATTTTACTGTACTTCAAAATTTCTCATTGAGAAACATGTATTTCATCTGAAGCCGTAGATCAGATGTGATTTTGTAATTGCCTTGTTTTGTTATGAGTGCTTGGCCACAGGGTGAATAAAACTGTTAGTAAAAAATCATATTCAGGCATGTATTTAATGATGTATCATAAATAAATTATGTGTTCTGAGAAGGAGAAGTTTGGAGTTTTTGTAAACATTTGGTAATTTGTTACAAAATATGAAAATATGCCAGTAACATTTCAAATAATAATTTGAAAATCAGTATTTGACAATATTTGGGCTATCTTTCACATTATATAAATGATACTGCCTGGTGTAGTTATTTTGGAAGTCTTGTAAAATGCAGTGGGGCAACTTAAATATGAGTCACATGCTAATTCTTTTTTCCTAATTTTGCTCAAGAAGTGCTTTGGGGTTTTTTTTGGTCCCTTCTTTCCCTGATAATTAGTTTAAGTAATTATTGGGTCTGGGGGTTTATCACACAAGCCAGCTTAATAAGGTTAGAAAAGTTACAAAAGCTGAGTTGAGTCTATCCCAGGGGATGTATAAGTCTTTTTCCTCCCCCAGTTTTGCTTCTGCTTGTCATAGGTGTAACTTTTTCAAAGAAAAGGTTCAGGGATGATGAACATGGGGATGTTTTGCCTGAAGAAGTGACTGCAGCACCCAGTCCAATGTCTCACAATGTGCTAGAAAAGTTTGAAGTAAACTGCTTGGAGCTGCAAGTATCAAATTAGTTGGGATTTATGAAATAAAAAATGCTGCTTTATTGAGTTTTTGGATTTTTAAAATCTGTATCATTTTCTTGGACAGATGGAATTTCTGTATCTTTACCTGTAATGGCACCACGCTGTCTTCTATACCTGATGATTTTCTTGCATTTTTCTTTCTTTCTGTGATTTAAAGTCTTTGTGACCTTTTTTTATTTTTATTTTTTTGTGCCACTGTCACAGTTTTCTTAATGTTCAGATGAAACCTGTCTCTTATATGGGATCTTTGCTTTACAGAAGCATTTTGATTTCTGGGATGAATCTGAAACCTCATTCTTGACATTGTCAGTTCAGCCAGATGATAAATTTCTGTGTTCTGTTAATTTTGCCAGTCTGGCATTGTATAAGCTGTGTGAGGTCTCAAATCACATTGCTTTACATCTGTGTTGTCATACTCTGGTGGAAGCATTATGAAGAAATCCTCACACCAGGGTAAGGAAACCACCATGAGTGATCATACCCATGCTTAGCATACCATGTCTGCAGAGAAACATATAGCAAAAAGCCTCAAACTTTGAAGTATTTCAGTAAGAATATTCTCTCCTAATTCCTTTCTGCTTGGGCCATTCACTGTAAATTAGTGTCTTCATTGTTAATGCTTATGGTATGGTCAACTTCCATTGAGAACTAAGGAGATTCTCAAATGGCATTGGTATTGGAATTAGCGTTCATACATGCTCAGCATTTACTAAGCAGACCTTTGAAACATATTTTTTCCCAACAATTTCATGTTGACAATTAACAGGCCCAAAAGAGACAAAATACTGTATCTCTGCATCCTTTAGAACTTGTTTTTGCTAACAACAAAATTCACTTCATCTGAGGTCTTGAAATTGGTGTTTTGATTGTAAGTGTTCCTTGCTTTTGTAACATGTCACTGGCTTCTGACACGGGTTTCTGTTAGTCTTATTATTTCTGGAATAGCTTAACATGGGTGTCTTTCTGGTTCCAGAAGCCTCAGAATTCTTTAGAGTCCTTTAAGTCTCAGCTTCAGGGGCTGAATTTGCTGAGATGTTTGCTATTCATTTATTTTTCTTTCTTTCTTAGAACATCTGACAGCCTTTCTCTGCAGTATGAAGTGTTTGGCTGTAGAAGCAGGTGTTGATGTTTAAAATGATGGCAATATAAAATTACGGATTGTTGAGCAGAAACCTGCTTAAGGTTCCACATCATTACACCTCATGACTTACTATTGATGGTTTTCTCACGCACAGATTTTAGAGCTACTGAGCATCAGTTTTGAAATTAAGAAGCCCTTATAAAACTTGGAATCATCTCAGTCAATGACAAAAACTCATTAATAGTGACTTGCAGTGCAACAGCTGATGTAATAATGGGTGTGTACAAACAAATCTCTCGTTTCCTGGCAAATATTCTGATACCCCTGCCTTGCCTTCACTGCTATCAGATTTTCTCAGAATGGTTACAGATTTTTGGTTTTTTCTTTTCAAAATTCTCCTTTGGTTCCCGTAAGGAGCCTGCATAAGAGTCATGTGTATGTATAATCTCATACAAGTATTTCTGGCATTTGTCTAGCTTAGTCACAACATATACTGGATTTCAGGACTGGTGTGCAGAACATTTATAAACAAAATCACAGTTGTTATGGGCAGTCATAAGGTCTCTAAGACAACAAGAGACTATTTCATCATCTGGTTTTACCTCCTGTGTATCACAATAATTTTCAAGCAGAAATTGCCTTTAATGAAGGTTTTTTGAGTGGAAAGGTCCTGTCCAGTTACTCTTTGACTCCCAAATGGTGGTCTTTATTTCATTTGTTTCCTTCCTTTGCACCATAGAGCAGAGTATAGCTGTAAGTTGATCTGAACACCAAGGAGAGATCTACTGCTTTGACTTTCCTCCATATGGTACTTGGTCAAGGTATCTGACCCACAAGTGCTCAGTGCTGTAATGTTTTCCTGACAAGATGGATTTTGTCTATGTGCACAGTAGAACTGCATGTAAGCCCTGCACCATGGAAGACAGGTTCTGGAAATACACTGATGCCAGCAGAGCCATTTGCACTGTCCTCTTTGCTCACCTGAACCTGCCTGCACATTAGTTTGGGATAAGTCCTGTCCTTGGCCACTACTTCCTCATTAGTATCTCCCTTTGGTAGGAGAAGAGTTACTGATCACCTGTAAAGCTTGTCCATCACGAATAGCAAGCCATGAGGGATAATAATTTTGAACCTTAGGGAGGTTACTGCTCAACAATCCGTAATTTTATAACGCCAGCATTTTAAAATTCAACACCTGCTTCTACAGCCAGAAACTTGGCAGTGCAGAGAAAGTCAGATGTTCTAAGAAAGGAAAAAAAAATGAATAGCAAACATCTTAGCAAATTCAGCCCCTGAGGCTGGGACTTACCTGAGGGGAAGGAATCCCAGGAGACAGTGTACAAAGCCTTACTAAAGTCGAGGTGAACATTTGCCAGTCTTCCCTCATCTACCAAGATAATCGCCATTGAAGAAGGCTTTTAGGCTTATTAAGCATGATTTCCTGTTGTGGTGTGTGTTTGATAATTAGTCCTGTTTTTAATTGATTATAGTTTCTCCATGTATTCCCCCACACTGTTTCATAATTGGTATGTCCCTTAGCTGCGTTATTCCTTCAATGTTAGCAGTTATTTGTCAATCCCCAGATAGCCAACCCCTAATATAGTATTTCCCCTCCCCTTGTTCCAGTGCTTCCCCTGCCTGTCACTGTCCCTCTCCTGTCCATCATAGTTACCCTGCCCCTTCTTTCCAGTACCTTCCCTGTCAGCCCACCCCTGGCCCAACCAGAGGAGAGTCCAATCCCTGGGCATGTCGGGGTGTCACCCAAACCTCGATGCCTCACTGGGGCCTGTGACCTTCTCTCCCCTCCATCTACCCCAGTTGGCTTCTCTAGGTGATTGACATCCCTTTTCTACTCCCCTGTTATTCCCTTCTTGATTTGTGGACTGTATCTACCCCCAGTTTTGTCTCAGTATAAAATCCTCTGCACTCCACCAGCACAGGTCTTTGGGGCTCTGGATCTTGTTGTATAATAAATGTCCCAATTGTGCCCCACAGACCCGTGCTGCTGTCATTTGTTCCTGCATCAAACCAGCAATAACCAGGATCTGCAGAACTCATGGGGGACTGTCACCCCCCAAAAGTCGTCACCAGCCGGGAACGCGCACCGCTACAATTTCCCCTTCATAAATCCGTGTTGACTACTCCAAATGACATTCAAGTATCTGGAAATTGTTACCAGGATTAATTCCTCCATCACCTTGTCATGAACTGGCCTCTGGTTGCCTAGATCCTCCTTCTCACCTTTCTTGAACAAGAAGGTGACACTTTTTTCTGATCATGGGGAATCTCTCCTGATCACCACAACCTTTCAAAGGTATTCAAGAGTGGTCTTTCTCAGCATCCATGGATTCCTTCTGTCAGGCTATGGACTTACATACACTCAGTTATTCTGCTGAGGGGAAGCCTTCCTTGCATCTAGGCATGATTAGATCATCAGTTCTTCATTGTTTCTGGTAAATACGTAATCAGCATTACCCCCTCCTCTTTATATAGAAATAGACAAATAAACTCATGAGACTCCAGCTACCTCTCCTAGACTTTTCTGCTCTCTTATCAAAGATTTTCCTTAAGAGATAACTTAAAGTTTATTTTCAGAAGCATTTCATAGTATTCATGTTGTTAAAATGTCATTAGAAGTAGTTACACAGGAAAGCTCCAGATACAGGAAAAGACACTACTGTAATAAATACCATTAGGATAACGTTTTGGTCAAATCCTTATTGGATTTTCCTTAAGACTTTTTTTAAAAGTTCCCAACAGAAGCATATTGAGACAACAATAGTTGTCCTGTATAGTTTTGTTTAGCCCTAAATATTGAGCTAGAAAGAGAAAAAAATCAGCAGAAATCTCACAAATACCTTTGTAGGACAAACATCAAACAAGGATCACAAGGATTAAGAAAGAGATAAGAGGATTCATACCAGAGATCAGTACAGTCTGTTTTCATTGACTCAGCTGCTACTTCTAACTCCTTTTTGCCATTCAAAGGACACTGCAGACACTACATGAACCACAGGATGGCCTGGGCTTCCTTCTGTCTCCTGTAAAGTCCTAATAAACCAACTGACAAGTTATGGGTTAGATAAGTGGATAGTGAGGTGGACTGAAAACATGCTGAATGCCTGTGAATTTTTCAGCATTTGAACTTGAGTGTCTTAAATAATGTGTCTGCCCTATTTTTTTGAGGGACAGGAGTGAAGTGGAGCGTGGTCAGAGGAGAGTAGTTCCTTTGCAAAAGCCTTAGTTGTTTCAAACCAAAACTGCAAGTATTTTGATAGTTGTTCATTGGATGAAGGCAGAGGGATTCAATTGTTATGTTCTAAATCCAGGACATCTTTACTGCAGTTTATTAATATTGTTTTGACTTTCGACAACCCATAAGGTGACTATCAAAAATGTTTAGTTTAGTGATTTTAAGTATTACTTCACAGAAATCCACCTATTATATTAAATTTCTTCATCACAGTGTTAAAAGGAAGGTAAGAAAAATTTAACAACGCAACGGAAGAACTGTTGCCCATATGTCAATAAAGCAGAGCAACCAGAAAATGAATGCTGTTAGTAGAGCATGTAAGGGACATGCTGGTGGCTAAATAGAATTTTTCCTGTGTTTTTAAAAAAGGAAAAGGTAGGACAAATTAAAATAAAATATTAACTTACGCTCACATAACCAGGTGGATATATTTCTAATACTCATTTTGAATATGGGGATCTCAAGGCAGTTGTTTCGTGCACATTTTTTGTATCTAGACTTTAATATTCATCCACACATGCACTGCCCTGCAGGGGAGAACCCTGACCTATGCCTGAAGTTGTTGCTTTTGACTTCATTCTTTAGGTCAGTGTTGGAGAAGGTAAAAGCTCTCTCTTTCTCTCTTCCCTGACCCAACCCCTTCCCTTCATTGGCTTGATAATGCATTGAGTAACAGTTGGCAGCTTTGTTAGTTGTTTTGAAAGCTAAAAAAACCCTTCTTGTACCTTAGGGGCTAAATGATGTTTGTGAAATAAGTGATGCTGTATGCCTTGTCAGTTTATTGGCTGTTTTCTCATATGCTCTTTTGGAAAATCCCTGTAGTCCCCATGCACTTCTTCCCACCATTCCCTTTCCCTTCTTGCACACTACAGAAGATACCTCTAGCTTTTCTATTTTCATGTTGCTTGAAGAGCTTTTGTCTTTTAGCATCCAAATGCTGTCCCCAGGAGACCTTCTAGAAATTGTTCACCCTGACTCATATGAAACTGAGCTAAATCTCCTCTGATCAAGAGTTTAAAACTGTTTTTCTGAGAAAATGATGTCTGACACTGTAATTTCCATTTGAAAACAGCTAACATCTGTGGAAAGTGCATAACCAATGCCTGAGGAATTTCTGCGAATTAAGTCCATGTCATGTTTGACTATTTTCAGTTCTCCTATAGAAGAAAAGGGAGGGTGGGGGGAAAGGGGGAAGAAGCCTCTGACCCCAGACTGAGCTAATTTTGGTTTCAGCATACCCTGAGACTATTGAAATGTTGTCTTTCTTTCCGCTGTTTTTCTCTGGTTTTGGGACCACTCCACACTTGCAGCACTTGTTCTCTTGTCACTGGTTCACTGAGGGTGAGCCAACATCTTGAATACTGAGTTAGAATTAGTTAATTCAGTAGATTAAGGGCATGTTTGTACTGCTTGCATGATACCACTGATGCTGTGGGATTTTCCCTTTAACTACTTAGACTGATCATTGTCCACACATTTTTAGGGATGTGGCAGATGACAGAACATTTTGCTGTTAAAGGAAAGGCTTGTTACAATAGGTATGCCTGTATACCCATGTGCAGTTAATCAAAGGTTTATCTCCATCTACTAAATGATTCCAGTAGCCAAGACTGGGTTGTAATTTGGTACAGTAGCAAAACTGATGTGCATTATTTTATTCTGTAACATTTTTATACCATTCCAGGAGTTCTGTTTGCAGACTTCTGAGAGCTTTTGATGCCCTTTTATGTTCCAAGATTTCTAAACCAAATCTCTTGGTATTATCAGAGTTGTTATAAATTATACAGGGGAATGCAAGCTATTTAGCTGTTCTGATACTATTCGAAGGCCAGACACATCCCACTAGTAATTTGAAGTTTTGAGTACTTTCCAGAGCTGGCTAGGGAAACTGTCATGCACAGGGAAGCACATACACCACTTAATTGATAAATGATTTCATCATGTAATGAGAATGGGATCCATTCTCTTTGGACAAACCATGACTTCTTTGAATACCAATTATTTTGCACGTCTATCTTTTCATTTTCTCATCAAATTAAACTAAGAAATGGTGGTACTATAATTCTTTTCTGCCTTTACAATCTAAAGAGTTCTCTTACCTAGTGATGTTCCTTTCTTTGTAAGTTTTGATGGTTTATCTGACTCCACACTCAAAGTAGGAAATGTCATCTGCTTGTCAATTCTTTTTAAAAGCTTGTTTGTGCAAAAGCATGTTAAGCATCTGCTTATAAAGATAAGAATTGCACATGTGAGATCAGAATATGTTTCCAATTTCACACACGTGACTACGAGTGAAAGGAGATTTAGATCCATTTGAGGACTACTATTGCTCCTGATTGGGAATGAACAGACTTGTAGTCAAGATTCAGAGTTTGATTTTCTCACAGAAAGCCAGTAAGTAGCTTTTAACTAAAATAAAAAGGGAGATTTTTTTTCACCTGTGCTCTGGAGAGGGTATAACAAGATATTTGCAATGTGAAAAGGAAGGAAAAGGTAACAGAAGAATGAACCAAACCCACAAATTCTCTCCATATTCTTGCTTACTTTTAATTACAAAAATAACATTGAAAATCAATGCAATCGTGAGCAGGCATATGTTAATGTTTTTTCCACATGTCTTCAACTAGTATTCCTCATTACTGAATACTTTGCTTTTTCATTGATGTTGCAGATACAGAGCTTATTTAAAAACTTCTAATTTTTATATTAATCGATGCAAATGTATTAATATTTTTATTTGGAACAAATATAATTTGCCATCCATAAAGTATCCCAAAATTCTTGTTTTCTTGCTAGGCTATGGGATAATAATGTATGTGGTTGTTATGTGGCTTCTTGTACCTTGCCAATGAGGGCTTTATACTGTCTTGTAATAGTCATCCAGAAGATGTTTTTATGATGTTTTGTGGGTTTGCATCATTTGAGAGCAGATCAGGGTCCTCTGCAAACTTCTCTGTGGTGAACTGGTAGTGACTGCAGCCAGGTGTCAATGCTGTAAAATGAACACCATGCTCAGAGTTCTCATTTGCCTGGAGTGACACCAAGGGTGAACGGCTTGAGCAAGGCAGTCTCCTTTCTTGGAGAGCATCCTTACATTTTATGACTGATGCAAACTGGCAGAATACAGTTACTGAACTAGTAAAGTATTTGTCTGGTGATTAAACAGGAATTCATAGTTGAGGGTCATCTGGCACTCTGTTCTCAATTCAGGAATGCTTCAAAATTGTCCTGCTCTGTGCTGTCAACCTCTCTCTGAAAATACAGAAACAGTAATTTTGCAGGAAAAGGTTTTGAAATGAGCTCTAAGTTTGCACTCATGTTTCTGTGTGTTTACTTGTGTTTGCTGCAACAGAAATAGCAATGCTGATATTATTTGATAAATAGCAGTATCAACTGTTACAAAAATACCTCACTGTTGCACAAGAAGAGGTTTCCAAAATGTACTATTACAACTGGTTGTACTCCAGAGAGTGTCCATGTCTCTGTAGCAGTTCCCAGCTCTTACAGACCATCTGAGCTCTTGAAAACTTGCAATTTGGACACTATATCTATGTTCCTTGAAAGTTTTTCAAGATTCTGAGGTACAACCAGGTTCAAGAGGTTCTGCGTATCTTCACAAAACAAAATTCAATTTTATATGAAAGAAAAATCCTACAGGATTTTAAACTAGCAAAGAATTCAGAATTCAGTTTCCCTGCTCTTCAAATTATGAGATAGCTCCCAAACTCTAGGTTTCCCAAATACTAAGGATTTTTTAAGGCAAATTATGTTAAAATGGGTTTGTTCTGGACATGAGATGTTATAGCTCTTCTGTGTTAAATGTCCCTTTTCATTTGGTGTAAGAGAGACTGCTGAATTTCTTTTGCTGTCAATAGTATTTTAAATTTAGAAACTACAGAAAAGATTGTGTTCTCCATATCAATATTTACTTTTCAAGCTAGGAGGTATACTGGTTTCATTTTTACATAAATATATATTTGAATGCCTGGAAAGAGACTCTCCTGCTCATCCCCACTAAAATTTGTTGATGTGATGGGAATGTTTTGGATAGCACAGCTGGACGGTTTTCAGATGGAACTGAACTGGAAGGTAAGACCCACCTCTATAGCCACTTGGATTTGCATGGCTTGGTTTTTGGCAGTGGGGGGGCCACAGATGTGACTTCTATGAGAAGCTCCTGGAAGTTTCCATGGTGTCCAGCAGAGTCAATCCCTGGCAGCTCCAATGATGGATGTGCCACTGGCCAAGGCTGGGCCAACTGGAGATGGTGGTAAGGCCTCAGTGATAACAGATTTAAGAAGAAATCAAAACAAAGATGTTGGCACAGTTTTATTTTCAGTCAGAGGAGCAGGAGAGAAAATATGTGAGAACAGCTGTGCAGACACCAGGGTCAGTGGAGAAGGAAGGACAGGAAGTGCTCCTGGCGCTGGAACCAAGGTTCCCCTGCAGGCTGTGGTGAGGACCATGGTAAAGTAGGTGGTCCCCTTGCAGCCCAGGGAGGTCCAGCAAGGATGCAAAGATCCACCCACAGCCTGTGAGGGAGGTGCTCACACTGGAGCAGGTGAATGCCTGGAGAAGGCTGTGACCCTGTGAGAGACCCATGGAGAGAGGGGCCTGCTCCCATTCTGGAGCAGCCTGCCCTTGGAGAACTGCACCCTGTGGCAGAGTGGCCAACGCTGCAGCAGTCTGGGGAGGAATGTTTCCATGGGATGGACTCTGGTTGAAGTTCAGAGAAGTTCATGGAGAATTGTCTCCCATGGGAGGGATCCCATGAAGCAGCAGAGGAATGACTCCTCTCCCTGAGCAGCAGGAGAAGCCTCAGGTGATGAACTGACCATAACCCCCATTCCCTGTCTCCTGTTGGGGTTGGAGGTAGAGCTGGGAAGGGGGGAAGGATGAGAGGAAGGTGTTTTTAAGGGCTTATTTTACTTCTCATTATCCTGCTCTGATTTTGCTAGTAATAAATTCACATTATAGCTCTAAGTCGAGCCTGATTTGCCTGTGATGGTATTTAATGAGTGATGTCTCTTATCTCAATGAGTGATGGTCCTTATCTCAACCCATGGACCCTTCATTAAATTTTCTCCCCTCTGCCCAGCTGCAGAGAGGAGTGAGTGAGTGACTTTTGTGGGTACCTGGGATCTGGCCTGGGGCAACCCACAACACCACTGCTGGCCATTAGGTCCACAGAACCAGGTTAAGACCAGCATTAAGTAATTGTTCGGCCTTGAACCTAAAGCAAGGATGTTAGGCCTGATGCACTGTTTGGCCATACAAAGCAATTTCTTTTGGGCTGTGCTTTTTGCTAAAGCTGAGCCGAGTCCTTGACATAAAAGAAATCTTCCAACACACATTTGAGAGCTACCTGCCAGAAATGTGCAGTTGCTGTTCATTTTTGAAGTGAAACATAACCCCTTTCCTCTACAGATAATGTGCTTTGACTATACTGTTTCAGAGTTGTTTTGATTAGATTTACAGTTGTTAAATACTTGCTCCAAGAGTGTCATGCAAATAATTTTGTTCTAAAGACAGCATTTAAAGTTTATTTAATCATGGGTTTAGTTTCCTCAAATAAATTGTACATGCACTTTATGTAATAGTGTTATCTTCATGCAATATAACTTCCTATTTTTTTATCCCTAGATACAGAGGACAACTATGAAAAGTAAACACATGAATTTCATATTAATATGTACAAGTTCTTTATAATAAGTGTGCTGTGTACTTTGGAATAATGTGTTTATGTTGCTCATTAGCTGCCTTTTTCAACTTAAAATGAAGTGTATAGCTCATAGTGTTTTCTGTATGCTTAAATTCCAAGCACAGTAGTGACAAGCAATGACACTCAAATGTTATTCACAGTATTCTGACCTAGATAAGCCTGCTGATGTCGAGTGCAAACTAATGTAGCCAAACTCAGACAAAAAGTTTCTGGAAGATGTGTTTTAGGCCAAAATGACTCATAAGGAGAGAGGAAAAAACATGAATTATTTCCCTCCTGTCTTTGCATGCATTCATCAAATCTGTGCATCCTAGCCAAAGAACTAATTTTCTCATGCCAAGAAAATAGTATCTTTTAATAAAACTAAGAATTTGGTTGTCTTGCTCCATACACCTTTGAGATGACTTCGCTTTTTGTAAAAGTTAACAGTGTTCTGTTTTTATTATTTGCTCTAGTTTTTGCAGGGCTTCCCCTGGCATTTCGTCAGAATATTTGAAAGATTGGTGTAGAGAAAGGGAGGAGGGAAGAGGGAAATAAGCACAGTTTAAGGCTGCACCTGCTGTCTCTGGAGTGGGCCAGATTCAGTACTGAGTTGCATTTAATTCAGTGCCGCCACGGCAGTGAGGCACAACTTAAACTTTCTTTTTTTTTTTTCTGTGATGAACTGAGCCGGCAGCCATGGGAGAATAAATTTTTCTATTTCAAATAAAAGACCACAGGCAACAGCCTTGTACGCATTGTGCATTGCCTTGATCCAAGAGCAGTTTGGTGTCTCCCTCCATTCTGTCCTCGGAGTTTACTCTGGGAGGCGTCAAGATATACAGAGGGGAGAAGTCCAACCCCCGAGCAGAACGGGCAGGGTTTGGGAGCAGCCGCTGCCGGTGTGTGGCTACCCGGAGGAGCAGTCTGAGCAGCAGCAACCTTCCCAATCCCTCCTCTCTCGGAGGGACAGGGTTAGGCTGTGTCGGGCACACCTCGTTCTCCTGCGGGCTCGCCGACCCCTCAGGAGCTCCGCAGTGCCGGAGCCGGCCTGTGGAGCCGGCCGCTGGCCCCGAGCTGTGCTGGCCCCTGTCCCCACGGCCCCGCTGGCCCCTGGCCCCGCTGTTCCCTATGCCCGCTGTACCCTGTCCCCGCTGTCCCCTGTCTCCTGTCCCCGCTGTTCCCTGTCCCCTGTCACCGCTGCGTCCTGTCCCCCCTGTCCCC
>VYXF01008048.1:189565-216592 GCA_013397295.1 Polioptila caerulea | reverse complement strand
GGGAGCGGGGCGCGAGGAAGGCCGGCTCGGGAGGGAGCCGGCGGTGGAGGGCCAGGGCACAGAAAAATGGGGGCTGTGCTGAGAAGTAAGGAAGCGTGTTACACCTCTTTGAGATGGAAGCCAGAAGTGCTTGATTAGAATGTGGTTGAGCAATGGGGAAGCGGTTCTATAATGGCATAGTAGTTTGTCATGTGGCAATAATCCAAAATAAACCGAATCTGTATCACATACGGGATATGACATCTGGCAGGTGGTATTTATTCCTGTACTAACCCAATATAATATAACTTGCCAAACATCAAAGAAGTCAATCATTAGCACTTCATTGTTATCTTCAGAGGTGAGTGCTTCTGTAGATCTGTGATACAGACAGATCTCTCTTCTTCAAAACAGAATTGCCAATGGCATCAACAATCATGTTCTAAATGCATAAACCCTTTCCTAGTGTACAGTAATAGACTCCAGACTTCATGTCTGAGTTGACTAATCTGGACTGTGATCTTACATTGTCTTCACAAATCAGAACATATTACGGAAAGACTGGAGGAGACCAGGAGATCCGGACTTCTGGAAGGGAAGGTTGTAATGGAGTTTTGAAAGACCAAGACTCACTACAGAATGGATTATGAAGCCCGCCTTCCAAAGCAATCTGAGACAGGACTGGTGCTTTGCTCATATTTAAGGCATGTATAGAATGATTAAATTATAATTGAGAANCTGTCCCGAGGCTGTCCCCTGGCGGCCGCCGGCGGCAGCGCCCGCAGCGCTCGGGCCGCGATCCCCCGGGAGCGGGGCGCGAGGAAGGCCGGCTCGGGAGGGAGCCGGCGGGGGAGGGCCAGGGCACAGAAAAATGGGGGCTGTGCTGAGAAGGAAGGAAGCGGGTTACNGTTACACCTCTTTGAGATGGAAGCCAGAAGTGCTTGATTAGAATGTGGTTGAGCAATGGGGAAGCGGTTCTATAAGGGCATGGTAGTTTGTCATGTGGCACTAATCCAAAATAAACCGAATCTGTATCAAACACGGGATGTGACATCTGGCAGGTGGTATTTATTCCTGTACTAACCCAATATAATATAACTTGCCAGACATCAAAGAAGTCAATCATTAGCACTTCATCGTTATCTTCAGAGGTGCTTCTGCAGATCTGTGATACAGACAGATCTCTCTTCTTCAAAACAGAATTGCCAATGGCATCAACAATCATGTTCTAAATGCATAAACCCTTTCCTAGTGTACAGTAATAGACTCCAGACTTCATGTCTGAGTTGACTAATCTGGACTGTGATCTTACATTGTCTTCACAAATCAGAACATATTACGGAAAGACTGGAAGAGACCAGGAGATCCAGACTTCTGGAAGGGAAGGTTGTAATGGAGTTTTGAAAGACCAAGACTCACTACAGAATGGATTATGAAGCCTGCCTTCCAAAGCAATCTGAGACAGGACTGGTGCTTTGCTCATATTTAAGGCATGTATAGAATGATTAAATTATAATTGAGAATAATTTAGGTTATCCAAAATTCATTCTAATCACAGGAAAAATCAATATATGCTAAGATATTTTTGATTCATGCAATTACTCTGTTAAAGACTCTTTACTGTCACACGATTTTTTGTGTTTTGCTCTTCGCTTGCCTGCATTTCAAGTTAATTAGATGGTGTTTAGGCAGGCAGTGATAAGTATTTAGAGATATGATGATGGGAAAGGCAGAGACAGAGGATGTTTGGAAGGAATGTTCCAGGGCAATCCAATAGTAGAGAGGCTGTAATTGTGTTAATTATGTCAAGTGGCACAGATGTGTTGATAAAAGAGGAGAATAAGGTAGTTTTCTTCACAGACAGAAGCAGTGTCTTCTGTACTTAATACATAGTGCTTCAAAGGCCAGGCTAGGTTTTTCTAGAGGCTTGATGAGGCTAAGCAGATTTATTTCTGTTAAGATGTAACAATGAAGGGGAAGCCTCCAGGAAAGGAACCCATTTGATATGTTGAGTGTTTGCTTAAAAAAGCTGGTTTCTTGATAGTGTTTTAAAATATAAATTGTAGCACGCATCATGAGTTTGATGAAGTGCACATTTACCAAAGTGATTCACAGAGACTGTGATCAACTATCTGGCCAAGTAAGTGGTTGGATGTTTGGGCTCAGAGGGCAGTAGGTAGTGGATCAGATATCACCTAGATGAGGATAGCAAGTGGAGCACCATAGATGGTTATCTAAGAGCCTACCCATTTAACATCTTTGTTAGTAACCTGGAGTGACAGAATGGACTCTTGTCAGGTTTTCAAGTGACAGAAATTTGGATGATCACTTGATACTCTTTAGGGCAGGGCTGCCATTCAGAGACACCTCACCACACTGGAGGAATGGGCTGACCAAGACATCATGAAATTCAACAAGTACAGCTGCAAAGTCCTGTATCTATATGGGAGCAACCCCTGCAGTGATACAGGCTGGGGACTGACTGGCTGGGAGCAGCCCTGATGAAAAGGATTGGGGGATCTTGGTGGGTGGAAGGCTGCACAGGAGCCAGCAGTGGGTCCTGGCAGCCAGGCAGGTCAGCAGTGTCCTGGGATGTATGAGCAAGAGCGTGGCCAGGAGACTGAGGGAGGTCATTTCTCCCCACTACTCACCACTTGGTGAATTACATACCTAGACAGCATTCAGTGTTGGTATCTCACCCCATCCCCAAATTCAGGACAGACAACAATGTACTGGAGCAAGTCTAGAGAAGGGTAACCAAGATGGTCAGGGTCTGGAGCACTTGCCTTTTGAAGACAGGCTGAGGGAGTGGGACTGGCTCAGTCAGGACAAAGGAACCTAAGAGCAGCCTTCACAGTGTTTCCCAAGAGGTGACCAAGAACATGGAGCTAGGCTCCTCACATTGCTGTGTAGTGGGAGCATGAGAGAAAACAGGGATGAGCTAAAACAAGGGAAGTTTAGACTGGTTATAAGGGAAAAATATTTTTCCCCCATGTGGAGGGTCAGGCATTGTACCAGGAGCCCAGTGACACTTTGCAGAGTCCTTCCTTGGAGTTGGTCAAAACCTGACTGTTAAAAAATAATTTTTAAAGGCAAAATAAGCCCCAAATAAAATACAAAATCTTGACATCAGGGAGGAGTGGCACTGTTGAAAACCTGGAATTGTGTTGATTCTTCATATGGCAGGTCATAATAATGTTATCAAAACTGCAGAACTGGGTGTACCAGGTTACTTGCATTACAAATAAGTCAATACTTAATAGAGAAATTAAATAAATGATTTTTTTTTATTGCACTCCATGTTGTACAGAATTTTGGTGAAACACATTGCCTGTTAGAAAAGATGAGTCACTCTCTGAAATTACAAGTGTCAAATGAGTGAGTGCTGAAAGAGTTTGAACTGTGTGAAACACGTCACAAGAACCAGCTACTCTGTCCACTCATTTTCACTGAATTTCTTCCTTTCACTTTGTCTCAGATCCCATTAATTTGGAAATCTGGAAATCAATTTGGGATAAGGACACTAGAATGTCCTGCCTTTGTCACTTTTATGCTATGAAGTGAATGTGTCTTTCCTTTGACTAATAGACTGACGTGTGAACTCTGTATTTTTGATAGCGCGAGCCCTCAAATATTTGCTTATCAAAATGAGAATGGAGTATTGAAAAAGAAGTAATTATGGACTTCTAGAAAGCAGAGTTAAGATTTTCTTTTTTCTTCTTTTTTCTCCTTTTTTCTTCTTTTTTCTCCTTTTTTCTCCTTTTTTTCTTCTTTTTTCTTCTTTTTTCTTTTTTTTTCTTCTCTAGACAGCACATCTGAAAAAATCTTTTTTGGCATCTCATTTTTCCTGAAGGCCTTCAGAGGCAATCCCATGATATTTGCAAGAAAAAGAGTCCAATAACTGAGTCACCCATAAGAGAATGAAAATAATAATTAACATTTATATAGCGTATTTTGTGAAAAAGAGACTTCACAAATGAAGTCTCAATTCACAATTCACAATTCTCTCTCTGATACTGCTGAAATGTACAGTATCAACCAGAAATGTTCTGAGAAAAGGCACACCAACTGTACTCTGAGTAAGTCCTTACTCTTGGAGAGTTCCACATGGCATTATTGTGCTTTTCGAAGTGAAGACAGGGATTTTTTTTAAGGTTATTCTTTGCTCACTCTTTCTACTTTAAATTAGAACAGCAAGGAATTGAGGCACCTTGGCTTTTGCTTGTCAAAATAACCAGGAATGATAGGTGAATTGGGACTGAGCCCAAGTCTCAACAAAAGCATATTTGTATTTGGAAACAAAATGTAAAATCTTGTCTCCTGCTCTTCTCCCTCCCAACCCCAAAGTTTTTTTTTCTTCCCCTACTTTTGTTTTCATTGTACTTGCTGGTCTGGGAACTATTAAAATAGTACCAGAAAAGCTCTGCTTTGCCCCTAGACGTACTGTGATACTATCTGGTAGGAATCTCCATTTTTGAGATCTAACCCACAGAGAATCAGTTGAAGTTGAGGTAAGCAAGTAAACTTTTGAGTACTTGACTTTGTTAATTAAACATTATTTTGGTGCTGAAAAGAAGTCACTAGAGGATCAGAGGTTTTGTCCTTTCCTGTTTGATCTGTTTGAGAATTTTCGTTACTGCACTTGGCTCAATATTCTTGCCCGTTATGTTTAAGGTGTAACACAAAACTGTCATTAACTGAATCTTCTTTGTTTAATATTTTCCTTCTGAGGAGACAAAGGATGGGTGATGTACTTCCAGGTTTGTGTGAATGACTGAAACCTGAGGAATGTGCTTGGTTTCATAACTTTGTGAATGGAAATCAGATTCTCTCTGTTTCAATGGAGATTGTGAAGCAGCTCTCCAACATGAGGAGAAATTGGATACCTGAACAGCATTATGGAAGCATCCAGTAGTGCAGGATAGTGTTTGAAGTCCCAAGAACTCCCTTATGTTCCCATGTTTAGTTTTGCACTGCAGTAACCAACATCCATTGAAATTGCAGGAGGATTTAGGAAAAAGGAAAGCAGAAGTTGTTTTTTTGGTTTTGATTTTGGTTTTTTTTTTTCATTTTTCATGTAGCAGAGGTTTCCTACGAAAGGTTACTCCTGCAAAAAAAGTGTACAAAATCAGTGATTATCTATTTATCATCTACGGATGGTGCAGATGAGGGGAGCATATTAGAAAATTATAAAATAATATTGTATAACTGATTTTTGTACTCTTGACATATATTTAAGACAAAGCTACACTTGCATCTGCTTATAGCAAAATTGTCCCTGAGAAAGCATATCCTCTATAAGACAGAAGAAAATGCATCTTGACATGGGTTTTTGAACTGTAGGCTGAGAAGAGCTGTGTTCCACAGGGATCAGAGGGAAACAACCTGCATAGTTTGCCAGGGTCTCAAGGGGAAATAAATACCTCTATGGAACACCTAAGCAGAGAAGACATGGTTGGATAATGCACCAAGGAGGAAGAAGATATAAGTGGCAGCAGTGAAGCAAGTAGTTGTGAAAGCAGGGATGGGACTACATCTATTTATGAGAGATGTTGTGAAGTAGGTAAATAATTAATATGTTTGTTTCACTGAGATTTCTCTGAGTAGGAGTTGGCCTTTATGCCTTTTTTTGGAAGGTGTTGTGTAATCTTTTGAAGGAGAGCAAATCTGCCATAAGACAAATAGGAGAGTCCAGTTTCCACTGATACAAAGACAGCTCTGTGTGACCATGGAGCAATTTTTCCCATTACTCCTCCCAAGAGACAGTTACATCAAATGATTGATTTTTTATTTTTTAATTTTTAAGGGAAAAAAATAGAATATGGTTTCTGGAGCCTTTTTGAAAATAGTGCTTCAACTTAAAAAACAGTAAGAATGGGGTGTGTTTTCTCTCTGTATCCATCTTTCTGCCATTTAACACTCTTTTGGTGTGGCATGGTGCTTTGTGAGACCCCTGTCTAACTATTTGGCCTTTCAAACACCATTTCATCTCATTCAAATTGTACCTGTCTCATTTACCTGTTCAGAGTATTCATATTCAAGATCTGAATCCACCCAAAGACCCTTCAGGTAATAGTGTTCAGGGAGTTTTTGGGATCTATCATGAATATTGACTTTCAAGTTACTCTTCCCAGATTGGACTTAGTGAATTATAAAAATGTTTCCTTATGTACAAATTCAGGGAGTATGATGAATCTGGAACGTCCATATTGAGTAGAAGAGCTTGAAAATCCTGAGGTTTGTCTCTAAGGCAATGATTACTGGTTTCCCTTGTGAAGTTCTTCCTGAATTATGGCAAACACAGGGTCTTTTAAAATACATGATTAATCTCATCTTTAAGAAATGCTCCTGTATGCTTCAAGATATTACCTTTTTATTTTAAACTATTTATTTCTAATCCAGGTACGAGTGCTGTGATTATCCTTGCTTAGAAACGCTATGGAAGAAGAACAATGTCAGGTCCAGTCAAGCAGGGAGTGGGAGCAGACCAAGCATACTGAAAAACTTCTCGTATTGTAAGCAAGAGATATGCTTAGGTTTGGTTGTTGATGGTTCTTTTGGGTTTGGTTTTGGTTAGGTTTTCTTTGTTTTGGTTTTTTTTCCCCTTGGATACTGTTTTGGTTTTTCTGTTTGTTGGATTTTTCCTTGTTTGGTTTTGAGGTTTTTATTTTTAGGGAGAGAGAGAGAGAGATATCACTACTTAGTTGAATAGATTTAATCTCTTTGGAAACTTTTCCAGATGATGAGACTAGAGATTCTTCCTTACTGCTTCCTTTTCTTCTGCTTTACCCTTTCCTTCCCATCTTCTCACTTGCAAATGGGACCAAATGCTGTGCTTGCTTGGCTCATTGTAAAAAAGGAATGCAATGGCTTTCCATGTTTAATGGAAAAATGGAACTTCTTTTCTACCTAAAGTTATGCAACTGGTGAGAAAATCACCCTGGAATGAGAAGCATTGCTTTATTACTTTCAATGTGCATTGTACCCATTAACTCACCAGACACTTATGAAAGCAAAATTATAAAGTATTTTTAAATTGCCAAAGCTAGATACAAGTGAAAAAATGACATTTAGATCTTTCAAGTCCAGTTCCTTTGCTGAATAAATATTTACAATGCCTGTTTATAATGTCATGTCAAATTAAACTAGTATTTATTTTGCCTGGATGAAAGCCACAAGTAGCCTGAATTAACCTTAAGAAAAATGTTGAGATGGCAAAAATACTGAGGTCAATACAGCAAAGAGTTCTCTGAGTACTGCAAGTGCTGTTTTTGCAGTTTAAGTACAGCTCTCTTGAATAAAAGAGTGAAAATGTCTCTCAGATCAGTTTTCCATTAATAGAGAGTTTGATATTCACGATTTTATTTTCATGAAATGTAAGCAATAAAATGGTAATGTCTTACCCTTAGTGGTGGAAAAGATGTTGTAACAAACCCCAGGAGATTATTGCAGAGGGAGCCTGATAATATTTTTTTATGCTAATTCTCGTTTTGCAGTGGGAGTGAATGATGTCATCCTGTCTCCTCCCACTGTGTAAACTAAGCTCGTGTCAAAGTGTTGCTGCCTCTTGTCACAGAGAGAACGGTTCACTTAAATGCAGCTGCAGTACTTCTGTGTGATACCTGTCAGAGCCATTCCCAGTGCGAGGTTGGGTTTGTGACCATGATGTCAAGATTTGTCTGTCTTCTTTTCTGTGGATATATTGCACTAAACCTGGGAAATACTCAGAAATTGCCAAGAGGCAAGTAGCTATGAAAAACTTTCTGGCGGTTTGTTTGTTTTTCTGTTGTGGGGCTTTGGGGTTTTTAATGCCTGTGCTTTGTTATGGAAATTGGCTTTCAATGTGTTAGGAATGATTAAAGGTAATAGACAAGATTGAAGAAGGTCAGGGAAAAGGGCAAAGTCCAGGTATAACAGCAACCTTAAGGCTCTTGATTACAGTAAGCTCAGAAAGCTTTCATGGTATCTTGTGACTCTAGTGAGAAATATGACACAAAGTTCCTCCGTTTAATGATTTTATAGTGATTAGGACAGCAGTGTGCAGGTCTGTGGTTCAATATCTTAAAGACTATGTTACTTGGAAGCATCCCGTGTCGCTGGTGGAGGATTTCAGTTCTGTCTTTGAAAGAACATGTATACTTTCCCTTTATATCTATCCTTAACAATTCAGTAGGAACTGACTAGTGTACGTCAGGTTGCATGCATTTTGAGGGATAGAAATATGATTAGTTAAAATTTATGCAGGAAGAGAAAACTCTTCAAGCCTGTATGAATATTTGTTTAACTATTCCTTTCTCCCAGAGTCTGGAAGTACAGTAGATTTGCAAAGTTGGCAGTGATCTCTTCTTCTCCTTGGTAATATGACACATGTAACAGTGACATTTTTATAGTATTTTATTGCTTACTGCAAAAGAACAGTCATAGCATAAAATTAAAAGAATATTTCTCTATCTGGATGGTAAAACACTTTGTAGTGCCTTGGCATTAAAGCAGCAATTTCACAACTGTTTCTGTACTGCATGTATTACTCTCACTTTGTGGAAGTGCTTGCCTGAGCCCACTGTGCTTTGTAATGCATTTTACATCTGCATTCTCCTGCAACCACTGACATTTAGAGGAACCTGTGATTTTGTTATAAGAATGTTATCAAGAAAAAAACACTTTGAGGGCTTCCTAGGAGATTCTCTTTCATTGAAGGGAAACCTAAAGGTATTTTGGGGAGTTGAGGTCATTTTTCACCCCCACCCTTCCTTTAGAGACTTTTTTTATTTTTTACAGAATTCATTATTTTTTCTTTCTTCCTTATGATGATGTACTTTTGAAAGTATCTTTCTTTTAATCTCATCTTCTGGATCCAAGGTGGAGTTTTCTTCATACTGGTAATAGTGGAACAGTGTGTAGTCTGCTTGTAACAGATATGCAATTCAAGTCAAACTAACTCTAAGACTTCAGTTTTGTCAAAAAAAGACTTAAGAGAGGATTATGTTGACCAGAGAGGAATCTTGTATGTAATACTTACACTGAGGGAGGGAACTTTTCCAGTGCTTGTCTTTTTTAAATGGTTTCACTGCACTTTCTGCTCTCTACTGTAGAATAGTGGCTCTAAGTTTATGCTAACTGTGAAATTCAGACAAAGCTTCTAATCCACTGCAAGATTAGCTCTGGCATGCATTTTTTCTGTCCTAAAATAACATTGCAGAAGTGAGGTTCTGTTTGCCAAATGCATAAAGCTGCAGGTGGAAATTTCATTTCTTTTCAGTGAAATAGCTTTTTTAAGATTCTCCCGTTGCAGTGTGGAAATGTCATCTAATTCTTTTGTTTGTAGCTGCCTCTCCAGTTACTATTTACAAAGAATTGCACTGAAAAAGCAAGTATATTAGTACTTAGCTGCTATCTGGGATTGTTCAAAGGATTGTCTTCTACAGAGTTGTCTTGTTTGTTAAGGGCTGCAGACTTTTTTTGTAAGCAAAGAGTATATGTGGATTTTAAAGTGTTTTAAAAATGAAAATGTGTACTGGTAAAATTCTTTTAGGAGGGCTTCTCTGCCTCACTATGCAAGCTTAAATTCTAGTGAATTCATGTGCTCTTTAAGTCCCAAAGTAAGTAACTGAGGCTTCAGAGTCACTCTTGCTCTCTGGGGAACTGTGGAATCAAGTTCATAACTTGAAGGAGGGCAATCTAGCCAAACTCGCTTTCTGGTGGTGCAGGTACTTGTGTGAACAGGTAATCAGAGTAAATCTTGCCCTTCTTTCCAGCACTTTGCAATTCTAATGCTCAAACCTTCTCTCCCTGTGGTGAACCACACTGACCCCATGTCTCATGGACTGGGATTTTCTTTCACTTGGTTCAAGGTGGATGGAACATCTTGCCTTCTGCAGCTGCAAAGGAACAGAGCCAGTACAGTGACTTCCAGAGAAGTACAGTTTGAGAGACTGTGTGCAAATGTGCTGGAATACAAATAGCTCCCTTTTCCCATGTATTTTTGTACTTTCACCTCCACACGTGTGTGTTTTACTAGGATGAAAAAGAAAATATTATTACTGTTCTCAAAAGAATCTTCTTTATTAATGAATTCTTTCTTTCATTATTTTGAATTCAAAGATTAAGGTATTGTTGGAGGAATAATAATAATAATAATAATAATAATAATAATAAGAAGAAGAAGTAAAGAGGATATGATTGAGAGAGGAAGGCTTGTGGGTATTGTGTTCCAGTGTGAAGGCAGTATTTTTTTAACATTATGTTTTTGTTTCATCTGGGGGATCAGCTGCTAAGAAAATTCTGCAGTCAATGCCCTTGGATACTGTGTGAGGGATCACAGAACAGCAGAGTGAGAGATGATGGTACCATTATAGACGGCATTTCATCCAGTATTTCAGTGGCTGACTGTTCAACTTTGTCTAGCCTCTGAAGTTTTCTTCTAATTAGAAGTTTTCTACTTAAGTATGTCTCTCTCATTATGCCATTATGCCAGTGCCATCCAACATATATGATTCTAAGGTTCAACAGTGTTGTGTTTTATTGATGGGTGGAAACATGCTCTAATCGTTTATGGTTCTGCATATCAGAAAAGTTCCATTCTTAAAGAACTCAGTACTCTCTCTCTAGTCAGTAATTAAGTACAGACAAAAAATCTTGCCTTTAGAGAATGAGTTGGTACGCAGAGCATCCCGGATCTGAGACATGAGAGATGAGAAAGCAAAGCCACAGAATCCAGAATAAACAAGTTACAGGACATAATCCACAAGATTGTTCTGCCTTATAAACCATGTTTCACTGTCATCTTTCTTGTTGGAGCTGGTACAATTGTTGAAGGAACAGCTGAAGAATAAGTTCTTAGTGTTTGGTAAAATAACATTTCATGGTTTTAATTTTGTCACTTGACTTTCCAGTTACAGCACAGATGCACATGGAAACATGGTTTTTCACTACAATTTCCATTTCTGATAGCTTTTGTTTGTCTTCATGTTCTGTTTTACTTTGTTAGAGCTGAAAAGAATATGGGGTTGATCCCTTCTCATAAAATTTCAGTTTTAGAAAGTTACTGAAAAAAAAGAGTCCAAATGTTTTTCTGGTTTGTTTCCAGGGGATTTTTTGACATGTTTCTGACCACTGTGGTTTTCCTCCTGTTTGAATTAGTCATCAGGTACAGTGGAATTCAGGTTCATCCTTGTTCCACTTTCCAGGACTCAGGCCTATCCTACTCTGCTGTCCAGGAAGGACTCAGGAGACCCTAATTCAGCTTTCTCCTGGTTGCTATCTTCTTAGGGAAAAAGAATATGGATTTGACATTTCTGAGGGGACCATGTGAAAAAGCCTGATTTCCAGAATCCTGTAGGGAAAACCATATCCAAAACTTCCTTGTATCTACAGTTGTCATCAGTAGGGATAAGTGGGAAAAAGAATTGTTTTACGCTGAGGATTCATTTTTTCGTTTGGAAGTGCTGAATATGTTTGGTCTGATATTGTAAATAGCTACTAGCTAATATTTGCATTTAAGGTAATTATAACTGACAGCCCTTTGAGAGTGAATGCTGTATTTACAGTAGACTCCCAAACTTTGACATTTGAGAAAAGGAATAGAATAATTTTACTCCTAGCTAAGTTTGCTGGCTATGCTACGTTATGTAATACATCTTACTAAGCAGAGCATGTGTTTTCATTTACTAGTGTTAAACAGTTAAAACAATGTAGAGTTATTTAAATGTATCACAGTTATTACATTGCAACAGCCAAACCTTAAACTTGCTGCCCTCTCCCTTCCTGCCAGGAGCACCTCTTTGGTAGCTGTAGGGTGGTAGGGCAAAAACTGTATGAAAGGGAAAAGTCTCCTGGAAGTTGTGGGGTTTTGAACGTGCAGTGAAGCTGGCATATCAAAATATCACTAAAGGACTGAAATGACATGTGGTTTATATGTTACTGTCCCTGTGGTTTACAAAACATCTTTCTGGGAATTATTTTCCAAAATGCACAATGAATTAACCTTTAAAAAACATTCTTATGAAGAAGAGCCAGTTTGAACTAAGTTATTTAACTTGATTTTTTTATTGTGTCTGGAAAAAGAAGTGCAATATTAATTTGTGTTTTTTTGTGAAATATTTTTCTTATTTTTAATGGCACATAAGTGACAAGTCCAACAGGAAATTTAAAAGGGATCCTTTATCTGGTGTAATAGAGTGACAAGGGTTTTCAGTCCCTAGATATGTCGTGGCAAATTTGGCTCATTCTTGCTGAAAGTGAAAACAGCCCGTAAGAATGTAACAATTATAGCAGTTACTTTAATCAAAGTTATCTTATCATGTAGACAGTTGTGTCCTAGGCTTGCACATAAACATATCAAAACCCAGTACTGAATGTCAGGCTTCCAAGTTCAAAGATAATCTGTAATACTGGAATTCCATTTTTATATTGGCACATCCAGTGGTGCAACATTTTGATGATACATATGGGTGGATTCTGCCAGAACTAAATTCCACTGCATATGAACGGCTCCAAAATGATCTCACTGCTGGGTAATCTATACAACCTTCCACCTCTTCATTTTAATTTTCGAGTTCCCGAGTATCTCTTTTTGAACCTTTTTTTTTCAGCCCTCCTTCATATCACCCTTGGGTCTAGCTGTTCCAGAAGGACAAGCTACATAATCCACTTGAGGGGAGAGCTGGAGGCTAGATCCTGCTGCTGCTCTGGGGCCAGACCCACTGTATATGGATAGCATAGTCTGTGTATCTGTTGACTGATGATACAGTGAATGGACAATGGGTTTGAGGCTTCTTTGGAGTGTTTGGACTCACCTGGTGTGCACTACACACTGTGTGTGGAAACAAAAAACTGCTCCAGGGGGAAAAAATGGCTAGCAGTGACCTGCCATAGTCAGAACTGTTCATGCAGCTCCTAGTGGTTTTATTTTCCTTGGGGAAATTCAAGTGCAGACTTGAAATTGTTTGTGAGCAAGACATATTTGTTGCAGTGGAGCGTTCTTGACAACTGCCTTTTACAGAAGACAGCTGGAGTCCTACTCACTGGCATGGTGAATCTTGGTAAGAACAGAAGCAGGTATTAATGTTCTGGACAGCCTGCAGCCTAAAATAGGTGCCATTAGCCAAACAGTCTAGAATACAGTGTCCTCCCAAGTAGAAAAGGGCAGCTGGAAACATGCCAGATCCTACTCAGACTTGCTTGACAGGTCTTAGTTCAAATGTTCTTAATTAAAAATTGTTTTTTCTACAATACTGGACATGCGTGTAATGCTAGTTTGCTTTGTGAGATACATATTTGCCTTATTGTGCTGTGAGAAGGGTGGTTGTGAAGAAGACTACTGGCAGCATGATGAATGAAACATTTGTGCGGGCAAGGCTCGGGCCAACATTTCCAGTAGTGCCATCCCCCAAAACAAGACAATCAGGTGCCATTTTACTCTGGCTATATCAACTCTAAACCTCCCCATTTGGGCAAACTAGTCATATCAAGGTGAAGAAAAAACAGGTCAAGTTTTGAACCACTGAGTGAATTTCTACTGTTCATGAAGCCGTGACTGTAGTTATGGTCACCAGAATTGAATGTTTTTGCACTCACTGCTTCACCAAAGTGATGTCATCAAAGTGTGCAGGATTCCAGGCAAGGTTGTGGAAGGATGGTTGCATTAAGAGTATCAACACAGAGTCTTCACCGATTCAGAGCTGCTGAATAAAATGCTGGTAAAGAGTAGAGGCTCTAGCTATGAAGATTCTAGACTTAAAGGCAGGGAAGTCAAGAATGCTTTTTTATGAGAGGAAAACTGCTTTTCTCCCAGTCTGGCGGGAAGTGTTTACTGCACTTGTTCAGAGGCTGGTAGACAAAATACAACATGTGTTCACTAAGACGCTTTTGCAATGTTGCTGAGGTCCACCACTTTGCAATAATTTAGTAATATTTAGAGCATCTTCTGGAAGAAAAACAAACGAGGGAAGTGAATCCACATTTTTTTCTTAGGCTAACTGTAGCCATGGCTCTTATATAAATCCTATTTACCTTGAACAAACATGTCATCAGGGCTCCATGTGAATAAATCCACTTTGATAAAACCCAGCTTAATGAAGTGTCTAAACCTCTGCATGTGATTTGACTTTTATTTATTTTGTGTGTGTATGGGGTCTGCTAATACTAGGGTGTCACTGTATGCACTTAAAAAGAAATTGTAACTCTATACTTTTTCTCAGGCTGAAGGGCTGATGGCAAAATGGATTCTCAAAGTATGAGAGAATTTTTTTTATTACTATTTCGGCATTTTTATATAGTTCTAAGGTTTTGCATTATTCTTAAAATCTGCTCAGGAATAGCACAATTGAACAGAGTGGGAAAAGTTTCTTTCCAATCAACTGCAGTTAATGGCATTAGTTTATGAATCTATAAATGGCCACAGAGTGCTTGATACGAGTTTACATAATTAATACTTTGGGAACCGGGCCAATTTTAAAGGACTGAGAGTGTATGTGGGATGACATTATTTTTAAACTTACATTTGGAAAAGATTTTTCTTTTTTTGTCAGCCGCTTGCAATATCTGCTTTATATTAATTATTCACTTTAATTTTTCGTTTTGTGATGTAAAAGTCTGGAGTAATTTTAGAACACATAAAACTGTGGTTGGTTCAAAAATACCAATATGTATTCTTGAAATGTCCCAGAAGATTGTTTTCTGACTTCGAAGTTAAAACATTTTCTGGCAGTTTAGATTACCTCATTACCACAGTTCAAGCCTATACATGAACAGGAAAAATGCATATTGAGAAAATCACAAGACTTTCAGACCTTATCGCTTATCACTTTTCTTCCGAAATCTCAGTGTGTCTGTACAACATGCCCAAACATACACTGAAAACAAAGGCATGAGTGCAATAGTCTGAAAGCTGATAAGAAATTGAGCTTTGGGTTACAAGTAATAGAAAGAAAACTCTACTGTCTGACCAGAACAGTTTGGCTGAGTTCCATTCTGTGGCTCACACTAACACTGAAGTAGTTGGATTAAATGGCAGGGCAGAGTTTTTATTTATAGCACAGTGTGCAGCTTGATTCACAGTCAGGGAAATGGCTGCAGTCAGGCTTAAGAACCATGAATTCCCTTAGTCTGATGAAGAGCTGACTCAGGTAAAAGTGGTGGGGTTTCATATTTAGCTTGAATCAATAGGTTTCCTTCTTTTGTCATAAAGCTAATTAAGAGACATTCACTGTGTGAACATGAGGGTGAAATTACTCCACAGTGGCAGCTTGCCTTTTGCTACCTTACAAATGAGCACCAGCTTTCAATTATGATCTGACTAGTACCAATACTGCATCTCTTCAGCATTCCTTCCTGCTCTTTGGTTTAGTTACGAGGAACACAAAAACTGGCAATCCTAATAGAAGTGTCTTCTTGCTGGTGTTGGTTATTCAGTGCTCCTTAGTAGCTGATACATCTGATGGGACTAGGTGTTATGAAGTAGGAGTTAATTTATGTCCTTCGTTAATCAAGTCTGTATAAACAGAAATAAGATTTTTTTTTTCCGAAAGATTAAAATACTAATCATGCAATTAATTTTAGCTGAAGAACTTCTTTTGAATCGTTGACAGATTTGGGTTTTTTTCTCCAATGGAAAATCTGTACTCAACTTGCACACAAGTAAGCAAGTTGTGAGCGTGATTTCACATAGGCTCTCTAGTAGTGAAGCATGCACATGCACACACAAAGGCCATGTGGGATCCTGCCTATTTGCTTTTGATAAATGCACTACATCAAAAGTCACCTGTTTTCATCTTTCACACTTTTATCAATCCCCTGTACTCTCAAAATTTTAGTAACGTGGTTGAATAGCAGTTGATAAAAGCATTAGTATGTTGTTAATGTACAGCCATGAATTCTTAGAAAGCAGTTTCTCAGTAATGTAACAGATGTTTATTGTATTCCCTTTCCACTCAAAAACACTTACAGCAATTAGCAAGGGAGATCATATGCTATTATTATATTTATTTGAAGGCAATGTGAGGTTGCTCATAGTTTTAAGGACGTAGAAAAGTTACATATAGGGAACAGATAATCTCATTTATGCTCTGTTGAAACTTCAGGCATTGTGAATAATTTTTTCCATGATCTGGCCTTTCTGGATTTTTTTTCCAATAATTTTTTTTTGTAGTATTAAAACACTTGTCAGTTGTCAAAAATAAACTGGCACAGGGAAGACCATCTGATTTTAAAACTCTGAAGCCGTGAAGCATTATTTATGTGCTTAATACACTCATAAGTCAGAGAGCATTCCTTGGGAATTAATGTAATCTACTGCACACTGGGTTACAAGATCAGTAATGAGAGAGACATAGTTTCCTACATACCATAAATTCTCCATGAACATTTGGATAAATGCCTGAGAGAAGTACAAAGGAAAATGCAATGTCAAGCCTACAAAGATTGCTGAGCTGATGGTTTTGTTCATAGATGTACGTGCCCCCATCCCACCCCAAAATTTTCATTAGCCTCCCTTTTGTGTAGCTGATAGTATTCTTTATTGGCATTTTTCTTTGAATGAAACACTGGCTGGAGAATTTATTTTTTAAAAAGTAAGTATAGACATAGAAAGATAGGTTGGAAAGAGTGATTACTTCCTGCAGCTTTCTTTCATCTCTGTGGATTGAAATCAACATGGTAACAATAGAGTAGGTGATATGACTGATAAAGAATTTGGAAATATAGTCAGAGAACATAGACTCTATGCCACGTCCTGGGTAGGAAAGGAAATATGTGGGAGAAAAGAGGAAACACCTTCAGTATCAAAAATAAGTATTTTTCGGATTCCAGGCAAGGTTGTGAGATAGTACTTAGTACTTATCATAGTACTTAGTTATTTTACATGTTGTATACTTACTAGGCTTGGTGTCCATTATTTTCTGTAATCCACTGATTTATAATCATTTACTTCATATTTTAGTTTTCTTAAGATGAGTTAACAATGCCTCTGCTTCACAATGCGAAGCAGAGGCATTGAAACTCATTTTTTTCAGCTTCATAGAGATGAAAAAGAGTTTCTGTCAAATTTAGGAATTCAATAATACATTCTAAACTTATGAAGCATTTATTAGTAGTTTTTAAAATTGAAGATGTACTGGCAATTTGTTGCTTCTTTTCTCTGTGTTTGAAGTGTAGAATCTTTCCCTTGATCTCTGCAAACTCAGAATGTGGAACAATATAGAAGATTGAAAGGATCACCTCTGATTTTTCTTAATGTGTTGGGGTTTTTGTTGGGTTTATTTTAGAATAGTAGTAAGAAGCCAGGTCATCAGTCTTGAGATCTGTCTCATCTAATGGTGCAAGATGAGATACATTTTCCAGCTGGAAAAATTATGTGCAGTTGGAATCAATCCTTATAGGACTGGGCTGTATCCAGCAAGTGTCATAGACATGTGTGAGAATGCTCAGTTTGGAGACCAGGAACATAAGTGAAACCACTTTATTTTGACTGCTCCTTTGGAAACATAGGGAATTTTTTAAAATTTACATTTTGTTTGTTTGTATATACAGCTTTCTAAACCAAAAGGAAGTAACTGGCTAAAAGATTTGTTGACAGACGAATTCATTGACAGGACCAAATCATAGTTGTCCAAGCACAACAGAATTTCATATTTCAGTATTGCTTTTGTAACTGACAAAGTCTTCTTACTCTTTCTGAGTTTAGCATTTGATATACAACACCACCTAAGAATTCTTATGTGAACTCAGATACTTAATTGCTTTATCATCTGTCTTCTTCGAAAAAGTGGGGAATTTATTCCAAAGTTAACACTGAATATTGCAAGTACCTTTGCCAAGTGCCATTCAGAGCTATTAATCCTTGCTCTATTTGAAGTTCTGTCTATTTTGGGTGTTGTTTTGAGCAGAGAACACAGGTATTTTGTGTGATCATATGTGTGATCATACTTCACTGCTGGAAGTGGAAACCATTGTAACTTCAGAGAAAGGATAATCCCATTCCATTTCCATTATTTTGCATATTATTTGTTAGATTTTTGCTTCAACTATATCCAGCATGGAGGGGATGATTTATAAACAGAATGTCACCTGTTTCTGAATGGGCATCTCCATCTAGTTTGTTTTGCTTCAATTTTAAAGCAGGTCATTGAGTTGTAGAGAACTCATCTGCTTCTATCTCCCCAACCCAAGTTCCTTCTCAAGTGTACACAAAGCACAAAACATTCTTCTTCACTGAAATGAGTATAGGAATTACACTGGATGTTGCTCAAGAACCAGAAAGAGGTTCTTGAACAGTATCAAAGGGGTATCAAAAGGGACTTTGGACTTTAAACCACTGACTGCTATTCTTTAAACCCAGTTTTCCATTTCCCCTGTAGTGTAGGCATCCAGTCTGCATTTCTCCAGTCTGACAGGAAGGATATCTGTGTAAATAGTGCCAAAGTTGAAGTAAATTATGTTCTTCCTTTTCCCATTGTATGCAAAGCCAGGAATGACACTGCAGAAGGCAGCAAGCTTTGCCAGGCAGCCTGGCCTTGGTAAATTTGCTCTGGCTGTTCTAAATCACCTTCTTGTTCATCGTGTGCATAAGTGTGACTGTTCCTGGTGACTGAGGCTGGGGCAACAGCTTGCAGCTTCCTGGATGCTCTTTCTTGCCTTTACTCAATCAATTGCACTGAGTTATTTTTCTCTTCTCACATAACAAATTCATCTTGCTCCTCCCTGGCAATTCTCTTATGCTTGTCTATATACTGAAGAGACCATGCCTTATTGGTTATTTGTGTTCTGTGTGTTAGAAATAGGAAATGGGATACTGGAATTCATGAAGAGCACTGAGGAGGGCTGCCCTCCTTGAGGCTTTATGGTACATACTTAGATGTGCAGAACAAAAGTAGTAGTCTTCTACTGGAAAACTAGTCATTTTTGCAAGGCAATGTAGGGCTGAAATGGACTTCCTGAACTCATTTTGACCATCTTGTTCTTACTCCTGAGACAGTTTGTTCCAGAGTGTAACTTCCTGTATCAATTTTCCAGATATCTTCCTTGCTACAGTTTGTCACTTCTCTTTACAAATATGGAGCAGAATGAATTTATAATGCATTTCCTCAGGGCTTTGTCTGTTTGCCATATATATTTGGATACTGTCTTCAGATCTATAAATGTACTTTTTCTCTAAACTCAATTACTACTGTTTTCTCAGGCTTCTTTCCTGGATTATATACTCTGTACTTCTAGTCATTGAATTTGTTTTTTTTCCCTGGATTTATCAAGATGATCTGTTTTGCAGTGCTCTGGGTACTTATCCATTAGTGGTAAGAGGCCTTTTTAGAAGTGAGAACTAGTGCATAAAAGGACTGGGATCCATCTCTTCATATTTAAAACAGAGAGGGTAACAATTTTCAAACATACCCAGACATGTTGGGTATTCTGAGGCTTATAGACTAATTTACAACTAAAGGGTTGGAAGTACATGCTGGTTTCAAATTTATTCTGTTACTACAGCTTGTAAATCCTCCTAGGTGTTTAAATGCTGCTATCTTTAAGCAGTTTCATCTCTAAAAAATAACCAAGTGCTGAATCAGAGAAGGAGGTAAAACAAAGTTAGCTTTATAATCATCTAAGTGAATATTACAGAAAACTCAGCTAAAGACTTACTCTTTCATTTGTTTGGATTATGGTGAATAAGGTAACACGTATCACAGAAGATTATTTCAGTATATGACTACCTATTTTGTTCTACTAACACAGATAAACATGCAAATTCCAGTGTATTACTGCTTGAAGTTTTTTTAACTGTTGATTTGGAGCTGCCTTATGATAACACAGTAGACTTTATGCTTTCTTGCTGTTGGTTATTTCGATATTCTTCTTTTGAGTGATTCCTCCCAAAGTGTTTCAAAAGATCCCCAGATGAGTAGTCACAGAGGGAAAAAAAATTATGCATTATGGTGTAATAAATGGTGATCAAATGTAAGGAACAGACTCCAAATTTGCTGTAGGAAATGAGTCCTTCACTACAATCTGGGTACACAGTAACCCATGTAGCAGATTATCTGGCCTCAGTAATAAACACTAAAATTCCGGATTTTAAAGTGTGGTGTCCTCACTCTTCTCATGGAAGCAAAGGTGATTGCAGTCCCAGATAGTGTTTTTATTATTTACTTCTTCAGAAATCCCCTGGTATTTGTAAATGAAAGGTGGCTTAAGGGAGGGGTGATGCCAAACCCTGCCTGCCACTGAGTAGGTAATTGCAGTGATAATGTACTGCTTGCTCATGAACACAGTAAAAAGAAACTTCCTGCATTAAGGTCTGCGGTCTTTAATATCAATCACTTCAATACATTTGATGTTTATGGGCAGAGACAGTCCAACAACATTTGAATTCTTCACCTGCTCAAGTTCTCAGTATTTTGTTGAGCTTTCCCTACTGAGTTTTCTTACTGGTTGTTAAAGAAAGTTCCTGATTTTATTCAGCTGATCAGCTCTAAAATACAACCACCTTGTATGAGGCCATGTCCAAAGACCACATTTCTCCTTCGGTGTTTGCACTGGCTGATGCTCTTCAAAGGCTTAAAAAAAGAGATTTAGAACCTAGAAAATTTGTGAGACTCTCCTTGCCTCCCATAGTCTTCTGCTTGCCTTAATTGAATATATTTATGCAGAATCTGTCAGGTTCTTGGGCCAGGACACAGTTTTCCTCATAGCCCAGCCTGGGTGGAGTTGCCTTGGACTTGTTTCCTTGGACAGGAGAAGAAGGCAGGATTGGAAAGACAGCTCTTCTGGGCAAGATGCACTCACTGTCTCATCAGCTCTGTCCAGGTGAAATTACATCCAGAAAAATACATACCAGGCCAGTCTGGAAAAAACAACAACAAATAAGGAGCCTTGAGAGCAAAGCCAGGGGAACAAGGCCCTGGGGAACCTAAAGACATCGGATCAAAACTCAGCTTTATCCTACTACAAATAAATGATCCATAATCTAAATTGAATCAAGGTTTCGGGTTGTTTTATTAACAAGTAGTTTTTGTCTTCTCCTTTTAAATTTGTATGGTGTTTATTTTAAAAGTGTTATCTGTCAAAAATTATTCAACTTGAAGGAGTTGCAAAGGGCATTATGCATTAAAAATAACGAATACACTTGGTTTTGTCCCTTATCCTTCAAAAATGTTGAATTGTTCAATGTTGAATATTATTAATTTTTATCATCAAAAACCAAATAATTTTACTAAATGGATACCTAAAGGAGCTGAATTTCCTAACATTTAAAATAAAAATTAAACAGAATCCCACGAGAGGAGCCAGGGTCAGGTTGTTTTAGTTCATACCAAAGAAGGTTTCAGAAATCTAACTCCTGTTTTGTTTTCCATCAGAGCAGCAGGCTTGGTTATTTTCAAACAATGGTTTTCTTTCTTGTTTTCAGTTTTGCTTCATATTTTAAGAAATTATGAAAAATGACCTGCAGAATAAAAGCTGGAATTGGGGGTAGGACCATTGAAATGATATCCCAAGTTTAAATCCAGACTGTTTTCAGCTTTGCACCCTAGAAATAACGGCGATTACTTTACTAAGTCCAATAAAGAATAATTTTAAACCAACATGTTAAGGAGTCTTGTGAAGGAGATAGTGATAAAATGCAAGTGGAACTTCAGTGATGTTCTCAAATGACCTGAAACAGGTGAAACAGATGGCAACATATGAACAACAAATTTGCTTTATACTATGATTTATGTAGCTACATAGAAGCTGGAATTGCTAATACCTACATCTTTACCTCTGCATTGACCTAACTGGTCCTAAGGTACTAATGAGTACAACTTGTTAACTCAGTTCTGAATTGTAGTAATCACTAGAGAGGAATTAGCAAAATAAGTTTTAAAACCTTGTACTTTTGTAATATAAATGCTCTAACTATTCCCTTTCAGAAGTATATATTCAGTTTATAACATCAAAGAGCAGCATATTTCTGATTAGCACTGATAAAACTAGATGTGCATAGCAACTGGAGGGAAAGGTGTCAGTAACCTTGAAAGAGTGCTATGAGAAAGGACACAGGAAGGGATTGGGCTGACCCTGGGCCCTCACAGGGTCACTTTTGGGTCACTACCTTCAGCTGAACACCAGTATTGAGGAGTTTCCCTACTGCATATTTCAGCTACTTGTACTCCTTTAATTGTGAATTTATCTATCATTTAAATTATTAAAATGGCCCCAGATTTAAGAGAAATATGGAGGGAATAACAGTTCATGCTATTTTACTCGCTGTGTGCAAATTCTCTTAAGAATGTTGATACACCTAAGAAAAGTTCCCCTCTTTGAAATAAATGTGGTTTGAAGATGTAAGTTGAAATCTTAAGAGTTAGGTTTTTGTAAATAGACAGGCTTGTTTGTGTTTTGCAGTTAACTGCTGCATGTTGACAGCCTATATTCTGTAACAGTGTTAGACTTGTGTAGGCATAATAATACTTTAAAAAAAAAAACATTGGGGAACTTCATTTGCAAATGACAAAAGGCTGTTAGCTCACCCTCCCCTAAAAAGGTATTTTTTGTTGCTGTCTTCATATGGCACCTACTTTCATCATTCAGAGTATCTGTGAATGTAGATTTCATGGCTAAGAACCTTAGTGTTTGATGTAATCTGACACGAGAAAGGATGGGACATTGCCCTCAGCCCTCTGACTGGAGGATACAAAGGCAGATTTTCTGCAGAAGAGCAAAGTAATTTGGCAAGAGGCACTGGGCACAAACTGGAATATGGGAGATTCCAGTTAGATATTAGTAGGTTTTTTTTAAACAGAACTATGCTAAGCACTGAAACAGATTACCCCAGGGATGTTATGGAATCTATGTCATTGGAGGTGTTCAAGACTCAGCTGGATGGGGCCCCGAGCAACTTGAGGTCTGCTTTGAGCAGGGAGTTGAACTGGATGACTTAGAGAAGTTCCTTCCACCCTAAATTATTCCATGGTTCTGTGGTTGTGGCTGCTTTAGAAGTGTGTCTTGTTTATTGTAGTCCATAGAAACAGAACTATTTTTAAATGTTTCCCATTTTAAGATATATTTGGGTTGCAGCCAAACAACCAATATTTCTCCATGTTTGGCAGCCAACATAAATATAGAAAAATATAAAACAGCAGAAAATAAAAGTTTCATAGTTTTAGATTATCATTGAAAACTTGCCTGGTGGTACTATGACACCAGATTAGGAAAAATCAGAGCACTGCTGTGAATGATTTGAATAAGTGAGGTAGTGCTTACAAATAGATGGTGCTAATATATTTTCATAAGGCACACTTCATTTGTCTAGCACTCTGGGAGGCAGTGATGGGTCTTGCCTCCTTGCCCCTTAAAATCTTTGAAATGGTGGAAAATAAACAGTATCAATGTAAGGCAAAAGGAATTCTGGCAACAAAGCCAAATTTGCTATAATACACTACAGCTGTATTCACCCTCTAGTTTTGAAGAGCAGAGTTCAAGGATCCTCACTCAATGAATACAAACAAAAAATGGGACTGTATTAGATCACAAGAGACCATGGATGCTTAAAGTGTGCAGCAGACTCCTGGTATGAGTGAAAGTATCATCTAAATTTGTAAAAGTTTCAATTTTTTTTCTTTTGTCTCCTGTTGCCTAAACATTCCAGCTAACCAAACTCTGGTGCTTCCAGCTGGATTCTTTGGGCTGTTGATAGCTATTTTCTTCTTTCTGAAGATTTGGTAGTGGCTGGTTCTCTTATGATGCAGCTGATTCACCAAGCTGTTTTTCATTCTCTCCCAGGATAGGCAGATTCCTTTCCTTAGAGTGATTCCAGCACTCCAAGTGCTCTGATGCACTTAACATCATGCTTTTCCTTCAGATGTGCTTTGCACAGTTTCTCCTGCTGATCTTGGCCATCAACTCACTTTTGTTGAAGAGAATACTTGCAGATCACTGTAGAATTTCTGTTGGCAAGCATGGAGGGAAAGATTGTGTTTCAGAGGTGGCTATAGATCTCAGAATCTTCCATTTGGAAATGGCCTCAATGTAAAAGAATTACATTAGAAAAGCAAATAAACACTTAAGACCAGAGTTTCACTAACAAATGCCAAAAACTGACACAAAAGAATGGAATTAGAGAGCATCTAGTTTATCATTTGAGTCTTTCATCAAGGAGATGCAAGGGAAAAAAGGTCTCCTGAAATCTTAATACGACAAAATTATTTCCTTAAAATCAAATCGATTCTTATCCCCGCATTCAGAACAGTTAAGTTCCTACAATCTCCCTTGTGCATTCAATCATATTTAATGAATGTTTATCTGAGTGGTGACTAAAAGAGACATATTACTCAGAAAAAGAATGCTTCCCTGGTTAGTGTTTCAAAATACTGTGAGATCAACACAAGTGAAATCTATATTGCTAATATGCTCCTGGGGCCAGTCCCCATTTACCAAGATAATTTATATGTCATTTATATCCTCATGCTCCAGGCTGGCCCTCTCTTGACTAGACTGACAGTGTCTGTACAGCACATAGGATTGAGCTCTCCTTGTCCTTGGTTGCTCCACTTCTATTCATAAGCTTCCAGAAATGGGTCGTTTATTGTTTTACCAGTTAATATTCATCCCTCATTTTCATTGATTCTGGAATGCACACAGCCCATGAATAGGAATGTGGTTTAGTCATATGACGTGTGGCATCTGTGCTGTTGCTTTAGCTGTTATTTTCCCCGTAAAATACACAGCTGAGTTCAAGTGAAGGAGATTTGTCTGCCTTGCTCTTTGCTGCACTTTGGGCCAGGCTTTAGGAAAGACAGGTCCTGCTTGTCTGACCTGATCTCCTCTTATGAAACGGTCACTCACTCACTGGATGAGGGAAAGGTTGTGGGTATTGTGTACCTTCAGCAAGGTCAAATGCTGGATCCTGCATCTGGCTCATGACAACCCAAAGCTGCCTGGTGAGAAAGGACTTGGGTGTGCTGAACACGAGCCAGGGTGTACCCTGGTGGCCAGGAGCCCAATGGAACCTCAGCCTTCAGCAGCAATAGTGTGCCAAGCAGAACCAGGGAAGGGTCACCCCCCTAAATTTGGCACTGGCAGGGCTGCACTCTCAATCCTCTATCAAGATTCGGGTCCATCTCCACAAGAAAGATATTGAGGAGCTGAAGCAAGTTCACAGAAGGGCCGCAGAGCTGGTGAAGGGACAGGAACAGCAGTCTTAAGAGGAGTGGCTGGGGCAGCTGGAATGTTTAGCTTGGAGAAAAGGAGGCTCAGGGGGACCTCATCTCTCTCTACAACTGCCTGAAAGGAGGGTGTCAGAGCCAGGGGGTGTCAGTCTCTTCTCCCAGGTAACAGGTGACAGGACTAGGGCAAATGGCCTCAAGTAGGGCCAGGGGAGCTTTTGATTGGATACTAGGAAAAATATCTTCACCAAAAGGGTCATGAAACATTGGAACAGACTGACCATGTTTGAGACACCGTCCCTGGAGATATTTGAAAGTTGTGTAGATGTGGCCCTTGATGGACTTGACAGTGCTGCATTTATGGTTGAACTTGATGATCTTAATGGTCTTTTCCAACCTAAATAATTTTTTCTGAATGTTTTTTTCCTAAACTCTATAGCGACTCTGCAATACTTTTTGCCATCCAAGCCATCATTGTACTTAAAAGGAAATTAGGGGAAAATTACCTGCCCTGTCAAGACAGGGTGATGAGGACAAGGATTTATTTTTTTTAAATTTCAAGTGCACCTCCTTTTCTTCTTTCCTGCCTTATTCTCTTTTTTTAAAAAATACCTTATTCCTGTTTTTCTGCTAGAACAGTTTTTGATTTTAAAATCTCGTGGTGGTTTTGATATGCTAGCTACAAAAAAGAGGTCTAAAGGGTCTTATCTCAAAGCTACTACTGTTTTGGGGACCCATTTAAGCTTTCTAATTGCAGAAATCTCACTGAGAGTTAATAAAATCAAGATTCTTTAATTGACTATAATCTTTTATTGACTATAATTGACTGCTTATGAATAAACAACAGTATCCATCTAACTGAAATCAGACCCAGTTGAATATAATCTTGATATAGAATTAAGTCTTCAAATTGATGTAAAGTATAACTGAGATACACATAAATACAGTGGTGGGGAAAATGGTTTAAATTACTGTAAATTTAAAATTAAATAGATCTTCACTTTTTAATTTTTTTTGTAAATTCAGGTTTGAAACTAATTAAGAAATTTATTATGGAAATCAAATTATAGTATTTGAATTAAGTTCTGTAAGTCTTATTTTATTTTTAGACACAAATGCTCAACAGAGACCAGGAGACCATCATTTCAATAATGGCTAATGGGTTTCGAAGAATCCATAATTTAAACAGATGTAGCTCACTGTCAGTCAGAGATAATAATCCTAAACTTTGTTACCAGTTTTTACCAAGTGTCTTTATGAAGCCCATTAGAGGTATTTGAAGCTTGTGGTGTTTTCTTCCTGGTTGGTGCTGTCTGGAGCCCTGTCAATATTCAGTGTTGCACATCCTCAGCAATCTTGTGTACTGAAAATAAATGAGCTGGAGATTAGAAAGAACTGCCACCCTTTTCCCCATGAAGGTATTGCACTGCTGAAAATGCCAGAGAACTGAGTTTTCAAGAAGCCTTGCAGTCTTCTGGAACCTGGCAGAGTTGCCTTTGGAAAATTGTGACAGTTTCCTGGCTGAATGAATTTTCTTGATCAGTCTTTAGATAAAGGAAGGGAGGCAGATGTTTTCCATCAATTTTACTTCTACGCTTCTTTCTGTAAAGGGGAGAGGCATAAAGTGTTGGCTGAAGGCTTTACATTCTGTGTGCAGACAACTGCAGATGCTCAAATCATCTGCTAAAACAAAGTGAAGGTTCTGGTGTCTTGGCAACTCTAGTCATTAGAATTTCTCTTAAAAAAGCAGGGTATGTTGGGGTGTTACCAGAGAATCAGTATGTACTTGTCTAGAGAAACTTTGAATATCGCACTACAATTGATGAGAGATAGAGAGATAGAGAGAGAGAAAGAGAGAAAGAGAGAAAGAGAGAGAGAGAGAAAGAGAGAGAGAGAGAAAGAGAGAAAGAGAGAGAGA
>VYXF01008048.1:136404-189297 GCA_013397295.1 Polioptila caerulea | reverse complement strand
AAGAAAGAAAGAAAGAAAGAAAGAAAGAAAGAAAGAAAGAAAGAAAGAAAGAAAGAAAGTTTAGTATCGCTCTACCCTGTTATTCAATGATATATTATTTATTGTTTATCTCATAGCTTTTCTTCAGGATTTAGTTCCTGAAATGATGGTCTCCTGGTCTCAACTGAGTATTCATTTAATGCCCAATTGTCTGCAAAGTTCTGGTTTTTCCTGTTAAGTTTATTTCAGCCCCCATGATTGGACAGATGCCTGAAAATCTGCTGGGGATAAAAGTTTTTATTTTGAGAATGAGAAGAGAAATAACAAACTAAAATATACTAGTCCAGTGCTGGCGTTGTAAGTTTGGGGAAAAGCCAGCAGTTCAAGAGTTCTGAAAATATGATAGGCCTAACACTAACAAGGGAGTATTAAAATTGTACATACCAAGGAAGGAAAAGGGAAAACCCAATCCTCCCTTACCTCACCAAGAAGGAGCCAAAACACCAACTTATAGCCTAAAAGGTTAGTTATTCTGTTGTGAAGTCATTCTCTGTTGCTGCAAGTTAAATTTCTGCAGATGGATATACAAGATGTTTCTTACTTTATGTGCTGTTCCCCTAGAAAGTATAAAAATGAATGTTTAAAAAGAGTTTCTTCGTAGTTTTGAGTAAAGTATTTATGTTAGTTAGGTGTCCTGGTGTAATTCCAAATACAAAATTACATTTCCAGCCCAACACAGGGAAAAAAATTGCAGAGGATTTATTTGGATCTAGTTAATGTTTATCCTCTACCATAATTTTTGAGTGTGATTAACTGATTAACTTAATTTTATAATTTCATATTTTCTACTAAGAAGAAAAAAAAAAACCCCAAAAAACTCGTAAGTTTTTCTCCTATGGGTCCTGCGTATGGCTAATACTGCTATAACTCTTGCATTTAAAGGAAAAAAAGCTTGCATTTTTCCACTTTCTTCATACATGGTTTTACTACTGCAATTGTAGATGCTAAAGCAAATGATAATGCTAAACTAGTGGAAAAACAGTCATGTTGGCAACCGCTATTTTACATGACTGTTAGTTCACTTTTTAAAATACATTGTGTTTCCAGAAGACATCACCTATTAGAAATTTTCTGTTGCATGCTATTAGCAAATTAAACAGCCCTATACTGTTCTATTGTCTTGTTCCATTACTGAGTATGTGATTGCAAGATAATGCATTTTGATCTCCTCTTTTTCACTCTTTCCCCAGTGAAAAGGCAGAGTCTGAAGGTTCAGATCAACGCAACAGATGACACTGTTTGCATGAGGTATCTTCGACCAAGTCAAAGCACCAGACTGGAAGGTTTTGTCCTGGGTTATGGAAGCAACTTCTTCTCTAATCAGTACATTCCTTTACCTTCAGAAGGAAAAAACTATGTAACAGAACTTGGTAAGACATATTTGTTGTAATGAATTATGGGAAGAGACTGAGGAGAATATGAACCTTTTGTTCACCCTATTCTTCGCTTTATTGGGTTGTTGCTCAGGGTTTCTTTGTGTTTGTTTAAGGTTGCTGTCAAGAATTTCAGTGCAAAGGGGAATTATCAGATCCTTCAAGGAGAACGACTAGTTCTTGTTGTTTGGAAAAGTTTGCTTACTGGTATTTGTTTTGGGGATTTTCATTTTACTGAGAGGCTGTACTATGCTCGGGCACATCACATATAAGTTGGGATGGTTTGCCTAAAGATGCAGCTATAAAGTAGAATACAAGGAAAATGTCCATGCTTTTAACAAATAATAGGAGAAGCAGTAAAACAGTCTTGAGAATCGTGTAGTTGATTCCTTTTGACAGAAACATTCATATCAAATTGATGCCTCTATCAAGTAGGGATCTACTCCAGAATTGCATGTTGTAGATTCACCTCTAACTTCCATGTCAGATGTTACTGATGAATTACATGAGCTATTTTATGGAAGAGATTAAACCATGTCAAGAATGCTATATCCTGTTATTTGGAGTAGGGAGAAGGAAGAATAAATTACTAAAACATTGATTTATCAGGATTTGACATTTGAGAAACCTTTTAAAACCCTTAGGATTTTCCTACTGATTTCTTTAAGCTTTTCTAGCCTGAGATGAACCAATTTACCCTCATCATTGTAATGCTGGTGATCTTGGTGTAAAACAAGGAGGAGGAAAGGATACATGAGAATACAAGCAAAAATTTCCATGGTTTTGATGTGCCCAGGTGAGGCCATTGTGAGTGTCTGATCTGGGCTGAAAACTGCAGAATAAAAACCAAAAAAAAAAGATATTAGACATGGAATAATTAGAGACTGATAGGATCACTGTGGCAAAGGTTAACTAAAGGTTAACTTTTCTTCAGTTGGTACTCCTGGGGTCTCTTTGTAATTCTATCACCAATGCATTGTCTGAATTCATTACCATCACTGGAGCTGGGTCTGTCTTACCTGATTCATCCTAAGTGTAACTTTTGAATTAGTTCCCTAAGAATGATTTACGGGATTTTCTGTAGTATACTGTGCATTAGGCATAACAATGCCTGTTGCAGGAGTAGTGAGGGAAAATATTTTTCAGGTACTCTGAGATCTTAGGGAAGACCAAAAGAAGGACTGAATGTTGCATCATGTAAGATCATTTGCACTTCCTATTTAATAGAAGTTTTATACCTAATGTTTTACAAAATAGAAAGCTAGAAGTTCAAGGTCACCTGGAATTTCAGGAATTTTGATATTTTGTAGCTCCAACCATAACAGTTAATGGCTGGAAGCTAGGCACCTTTCTTTAGTTCTACAGCACATTAGAGCACTGACCACAAACACATCCATTTGCTGTAGGGTGTCTGGAGAGGGGAAAGCACAAATGTTGAGGAATACTCTTCCTTTATGATTGTTTCAAATGAGAATAACGTCAAAATTTTATCTCCCTCATGCTAAGCTGTCTGTTTCCTTGTGACAATAAATCTGTTTGTGACTTCTGAATGTCCAGTAACTAAGCATGCAAAATGTAATGTAATATAGACAGCAAGACAAGCATTTCTAAACTCCAGAATATGTCATCTTTGAAAACACAGGAGTAAAAGAAGTTATCAGCAATATGTACTTCAAGTTGCAGACATTTCTTTAAGGCAATTACTAGTACATTTATTGGAGCTGTTGCTTTTAGTTGGGAGATTTAAGGTTAGATTGTATGCCTTGGGGACTTGTTTATTGGAAGCAGAGAGTGCATAATCTTTCTCATTTCACAAATATTAAACACAACATTGAAGTACAGCTTTGACTGTGCTTTCCAAATGTGTATGGAACACGAGCTAAAGCAATAAACATTGGTTGTGCTTTTGGCTCTACTTTAGAGTGACCTGTGTGGCAGAAATGAAGACAGAGATGATTGCTAGCACACTCCCTCCTCCCCTCCATATTTAGGGATCAGTTGCTGGCAGAAACTGGAAGAATTGCAGAATGGTTCTGAATTCTAGGAACAATGATTAAGTTTTATTGTGGCAGCCAGAGACCTCAGCTCTAGCATACACTTTATATTGATTTTAGAAAAAGCAAGGGTTGTAAAGGCACAATAAAAATACTCTTCAAAAATATGCCTAAGATACAACCCCCCTAGACCCTATTGCTGAAAAATCTCAGATTGTCTTTGTACTCCAAGTACATCTTATATGTGATGAAGTTGGCCTATTATGTTACCTTCATATTAAAACAATGTACTTTTGAAATTTCCCGCTCAAGGTTGTCTATCCTATGTTCTAGATATTCTAGTGATGCAAGTGCCACTGCACACTCTGAAAGTGGTCTTCAGTGTGTTCCACATGTTTATCCATGGTCAAAACAACCAGGTTTATACAAAAAAAGTTCATTTTTTGCCCTGAGAACTCCTTTTTGGTCCTCTCATGCTTTGATTTATCTGAATTTTAAAGAAAGCAGGTGAGTTTACAGGCTTCCCTGAACAGTGGTAGGTGAGGCTTTTATGGAACAGGATGTGGAGGAAGGGATTCCCTAATATGAAAATTCATTTTCATTCTATTTAGAGCAAGACTAACACAATTTAATGCTTCCTCTTTTCTTGTCAATTTTAGTGGTTCATGGAAAAAGAAATCTTTCCCAGTCAATCTAGGGACTACGATCACAACCTTAAATTGGTTTGTAGCTGAAAGGAAAAGATTAGAAATGGACATTTAAGGGCATTTTTACTCTCTAAAAGGTATGTTTTTCTAATACATTAAGGAACAATGCTGTGGAATATAATCCCCTGGGAGAGAGATTAGATCCAGGAGAATGGAAGATCCATGGAAGTGGATCTTGTTCTGGTAGTTGTCTATTGTGTGAAAATTTTAAAGGAAAAATCATACAGATACATAATCAGCTGTAGACCCTGCTCAGAAAACCCCCAGAATATTAATTTAGGTGTTAGACCAATGTAGGAAAACACACAACACTTCACATGATTCCCTTCCTAAAATGAATCAATCCTTTAAAATATCATTTCTAACAAGGAGTATAGGTCCACAAAGTAAAATGGAGTGCCTTGCAGACATTTCCACATTTCCTTGATTTAGCTCTGCATCTCTGGTTGTGTTAATGGAGCAGCATAATTGGTATTCTGTTTGGGATAATTGTCCCCAGTTGCAACTGGAATATGGAAGGTGACACAATATATACAACAATATATATTTCTAAGGCCCACAAATTCCATATTTCCAACTCAGCAATTGTAGATTAATATGAAATTTATTGTCTCCTTTTATGCTGGGTCACACATCTCCTATGATCCTGTTAACAGGAAGCGTGAAGTCAGCAGATGTATTAATTTATAAAATTACATATCTATAGATGGATATATTTTTAAAGATATTATTAAGGACATTATATTTCCTAGGATTTTCAGGAGAGATATATGACTTTGTACAATGTGTCACATTCACCTACATTTCGTCCATTAAAATATTCAGCACCTCACTGCAGTAATTCTTCTCTTAAAATATCTGTTTTCCCTTTGTTTTGCAAATTATGTAGTAACACAGGCAGCAATTGCATAACATCATCAATAAATTGGCATCTGCCTGCACAGGGCACGTGCAAAGAGAGAAGGATTCTGTTGGATTTCCTGAACTTGTAATGAGTTTCTGCTGTCAGCAGAGCCTTGAGCAGCTTCATGCACTAGTAGATAGATCTGAATCATAGTGAAATGCCAGTGACAATGACAAGGCAGCATCAGTTTGTTTCCAAGAATTATGCCTCTGTTTTAGGACCCCAGATGTGGTTTGTGCTGAGTGTACTTTATGTGCTCACACAACAGTAAACAACATTATTTTTGGTCATGAAAGCTATTCAGACAGTGTCAATAAATATCAAGATGTTAATTCAGCTAGACTAATAAAAAGGTCAATGGACCCATCTAAAAGCTCTGGGTTTGACTTGAACCTTTATCTTAATATTTTCAGTCTTCCTGACTTGTAAAGAAAGAGTATTTGCTTAAGAACTTTGTGTTAGTCTTTTCCAACTTGGCTAGGAAAATTGCAACCCAGCCTCCTAGAAATTGTTGATACTGTTGGAGAAACCCAAAAAATTGGGTGGAGACGGGAAAGTTTGGTAAGAATGAACAGCAATTACTTAACAGAGTGAACAAAATTATTTTCCCTTTCAGTTTCTAAAACCAGCTCAAAGTTGGGCAATGCTTTTGCTTTTCCTTTTCTTGTACAAGATTGTACAGTGTGAGAGGAGAATGTATTGGTAATCCTGCTTTATGACAACACCAGTAAGTGATGGGTGAATTTTGTGTTTATGTATGAGAGGGTTCTAGTACCAACTTGAGCATATTTTAAAAAGTGTAATTCAGGGATCTGTGCTAGAGCAGTGCTTAGCTAAAAGATCTTGCTGTGCAGTTTCTTGTATTGATCAGTTACCAGAAAGTGGCAATTGTATTAGCTACATGCTTTTCAAAATACCAAGAAACATGAATGCTAATCCAGCATGATGTTGCCTCCTGCTAACTTAGCAGAAAGCAGGTTCTCATTTCTAATGCTAGCTGAGCCTGCTGCAAGGGAGGACCTGGAGGAGGCCAGCAGATGCCCCTTCCCCTGGACAAATGCATGGATCAGCAGCAGGTTCATTCATACCAGCCTCTTTGTCCCACTTCTCTGTCTTTTCCCATGCTTGTTACACTACAATGCTTCCCTTCCATACCTCCCCTTCCTCCAACTTTGCCCTTAACAACATCCCATGGTAAGCCTTTAGCAATCCCTAAATACAGAATATGGGTTTGCAGCCTGAAGCCAGAAAATATTTTGTTTTGATTTCTGAATCTGGTGGTCCATGAATTCTAATTATGGATTTGTAACAGTATTTTAAGGTTTATTCTAAGTTCATTCTTACATTATTTTGCTTTCAAGTGCATATTGGCTGGGCCCTGAAGAGTGTGCTTGAACAAAAGCAGAAGTTCCTTACATTTTGTAGTGCATGTTAGTTACCTGCTGCCACTGATTTGATAGCCTAACTCATGGCATGTGGGAGTGTGTTCTCCTATGTTATCCTGATATATCAGTGGCATGTTTTTTTGTTACATTCTGATTGTCTTCATAAGCTGTTAAGGTGTGAAATAGAAGGTTTTTTCTTTTAATAATTTTATTTATTGATATAATAGCCCATGTTTGGAGAATTATACTCCTAAGAGTTAGGCATGGATTTATCAAGGAGCACATCTCTGGTACACATGGGTGTTTTCCTGGAGTATTTTGTGGCTAAAGAATTGAAGGTGGTCACTATGTAAACTTTATTTCTGATCTGAAAGGAGTTTTTAGCCAAGGTATTTGTTGTTCTAGCCTTAATAAAGGGGATTATATGGTAATAGATTCAAACACATGGTCTTAGAGTAGCAGCCCTCCAAGAATGCGATAGGCATCAAGGAGCTGCAACGATTTTCATAGCAAATGAAAATTCCATCTTAACTTGTTAAAACTTGCCTTGTTTTGTAGGGATCCTTCATTTATATGATTGTGGAGTCTCATAGATGAGAGACAGATCTGTATTTTGTATCTTTATCACATATCTCTCTGTTATATACTGATTAACTTTGAAATGAGTTTTTTGGAGGCAGATGCTGGATTCATGCATCTGTGTCCAGACATTTCAACAATGATCTTAATTATGTAACTATCCTACTCTGACTTAATACAGTTGGAAGAAAATAAGAAGTACTCAATTGCAAACAGGATTGTCTGTACTCTGTGGTGCAGTTTGCTTTTACTTGATGTTATAATTTTATTTTTCAAATGAGCTTCTCAAATATATTTTCATGTAAATAGTTGATCTATTCTGTGAATCATAATTACATCCAGTCACACATCCATATTTTTATGACAGACTGTGACATTTTCCTTCCTACCTCCTATTTCAGCAATTTATCTCTTAAGCTTTAAATGAATTAAGTAAATTATTATTTTATTTAAGTTCTGGTATTCTGAAGAATTTTCATTTTCTTCTGCTGTGTTACTCACCTTTCCCCAAGATTCCTGCTTCTTATAGACATGGATCTTTGGAATGGATTATGAATATATAGGAATCATAAAAAACCACAGATTATAATTAAATATTTCCTGTAACTTGAAAGAATTTAATACATGGGTGAGGCAATGTTTTAACGCCCTGAAAATTAGATCAGATGATTTCAGCATCAGATGATTTCAGCATTGTGATGATGACTGGTAGTCATATTTCTCAGCAAGAAGACTGAATCAGTGTAGAAACTCAGTAGTCTTCTGAACTTACTAAAAGAAATGTTGAATAGCAGTGAAAGACTAAGAAAGAATTCAGGGCTCGTTATATGATATTGAAAAATCTCTCTGCATTTTTTAATTTCGGGTGCCTTGGATATAGAATGTATATCTGCCCAGAATAAAAGCATTTCAAGGCATGTGTCCTCCAGTCCATGCTTAAGCTTTGATACTGTGCATCAAACCAATGAGTTTAACTTAAATTACAGTTACTCTACTCAACATCTATATAGTAGCATGGGTGGTTCTGCTCAGGAATCATGGAATCATATTTCTAAATTAAGATGTATCTTAAGTATAGAACAGAAATTTATTGATGTATCCCAAGTATTGAATGGATTTGCTTAACAATTTCATTTTCTGATTTAAGTTATAATGATCATAATATTGTCTCAAACTCAGTGGATCTAAAACAGTGGTACTTTTTAAACTTGCCTCTTCTCTAACAGCACTCTCTCAGTATCTAGTCTCAGCCTGTTTTCCTAAATATTTCCTTTTGTAGGTTGTATTACAGTCAGAAAAGCCATGAATTCTCTGGAATATGGGAATGTGTTGCATTCTTTATTAAGGCAACATTTCCTAAATTCACCAAAACAAAGCTTAATGAACAGCATCTAACACAAAGTATTTCCACAGAGAACATTTTTTTACAGAACAAAAACACCTGCCAGAACTAATGAATCCTGAAAACTGCCAGCTTTTGTAGCTGAGGTGTCCATTAAGGCATTAAGAGTCTTTGTTTATTGCCATATTTTTTTTAGCAGTTTATCTATTTCTATATAGCTACACAAGTAATTTCAAGTTTCAACCAGAATTAATTTTTCCATTTATGGAGCAGGGAAAAACTGTTTCAAAGTATTTGAATAACTTTCTTTCACAATCCTTTTGCTGATAAGTCAATAAATTTTTGGAGTTTTGAAGACTGGCTTTGTAGTTCTGGAACTTCCAAGGTCATGCTGTAAAATAATCCTCTTGAATATTTTGTGAGAGTTATAACAGTCTCACAAGTAGGCATAAATGCAGAGCAGAAAACTAGGTTTAAAATAGAGGGAAACCAAATTATTTTAAAGTACTGCTTATTTCTAGTTTTCAGTCTCAACACAAAAAATGTCCAAGTGGTTACACAGGTCCCACGCTTGTCTACCCCTCTAAATATTAAAAGACATTTTTTTTAAATGAAGATGTATTTGCATTTTTGGATTCCTTTTTTTAACTAATTCTTTTTCCAAACTGCTTTGAACAGCTAATTTCAATGCTTATCTTGGTTGTTGGGTGCAGATGAAATCCATGTAAAAAGACTAATTAAACAATTAAAGTACATCCATAGAATGGGTTTCTAGTGATTCAGGTGCACAGATTCAGTGGAGTCAAGTTAGAGTGGTTTTCCCCACACTGGCAGAACCTTTTCAGTAGTACAGCAAGCTTGGGATTTTTTTTGGTATCCCTTTTCATTTCTTTACAGAAATCTGGGTGGAAGAGAAAATTGAATAGTTTCTTAGCAGTTCTGTTTAGTTGGTAGAATTCAATGTGCCTGTTATATTGAAATATGCAGGAAATTCAGTCTCTTATTTATAGTTATACATTTAGATAAATGTATCTAAACCACAGTGAGAATTCTATGTAGAGTAATTGGGTTTTTAAGAGCCGTGGTAAAAATAATTTTGGTCAGTATAGAGCGAATCAAATTCTGCCTGTGGATATCTTGCTGGAACCTCCTAAGACAACTTCTCTCATGGTGCAATTAAGAGATAATAGAGCTTGGTTTTAAATAATTAAGAAGGGCAGAAATCTCTGCCATCTGGTTTTAAGAGTAAGGGAAAAACTTATTTCTGAAAATTAATTCCCCAAACTAAAATGAAGATCTTGACCTTATTTTAATCGAAGCATTTATGATTTTGAACTCAATGAATTTTGAATAAAATAGTCTAAAGATCACGAAGATTGGATAATGTGTCAAGAGTTCACTGACTCTTTGACTTTTTCTTATTGATTTCAGATTAATTTCTTTTTCAAATAACACATCTGTACTAATTACTTTTTCATTTATTTGCAGATGCAGAGCCACGGTATTTGGTTTCAGTAAGACCAGCACGTGTTTCAAATAACAAGAAATCTTGTTCAGGTATTTTAATATTACTGCATCTCTTAAAATATTTCAAAGAAAACAGAACCTATTGCTGTGTTTCTCTGAAAAGATATTTCTACCTGTAGGAGTCTGACTGGAAAGCACAAAATCTGTACATGGAAAGGTAAAATGTAGGACAGGGTTTCCTAGTCAGGAGCCACACACACGGTGTTCAAAACATGAAGATTTACCTAAAGATTTTTTTTGCATGAAGTTCTTACAAATGAGAATTGAAATTTAGAATACTAATTTCTGATGTTTAAAGACACTAAAGTTATTCTTCCCAAACTACAAGTAAGGATTCCTTCATCCATAGACATGTTAATGCTCTTTTTTTCTCATTGGAAAATGGTAGCATCTGTCTGTCCCTATAGCAATACTACTCCTTAGTTTGCTGATGCAAGAAGTTACAGAAAGAGATATTTCTATCTGAATTTATACACAGCAAAGTAGAAATCTCAATTTTATTCTCATCTGTTCCAAAGTCTTTCTATATGACCTTAATCATGTCATTAATATTGTTAGTTCCAAATTCCTTACTTGAATATAGAGACTTAATTCTATACTTTAATACAGAGACTTCTTTCAGGATGACAGGGCTGTTGCAAAAAATAAACTGATGATCTATTTGTGGAAGCACTCAAGTTCAGGTTGGACAGGGCTCTGAGAAACCTGATCCATTCAAGATGTCCCTGCCCATGGCAGAGGACTTGGACTAGAAGGTCCTTAAGGGTCCTTTCCAACCCAAATTATTCTATGATCTTTAGATGAATTTTCTTTTTTTTCAATGATTAAAAAAAGATTTATCCTGGATAATATCTGGGATAAATATTTTCTTCCTCTTGGCCAGGTATAATATAATATGTCTGGAAAAATTTTGGAAAGAGATTTACCTTTCAGGTGCAACATATATGTGTTGGTTTTTAATGTAGATTTTGTCGCAACATATTCATCACCAACACAAAGAAAAAACCAACACGGTTAACATTTCTAAATATATACACATGTATTGTTTGAAAACACAAATCTGGCTGTCACTGGGGCTGGTTAAGTGAATAGATAATAGGATTCAAAAGGCATGAGAAGAAAATTAGTCAAATCTGGTTCACAACAGTTAGAAAAAACTCTTTAGATCAGTGGCTTATAAACTTTCAGGAAATGTTGATCACCTGTACATTTCGAGGAGGTACAGATCCTTTAGATTTTTCTGTAATGTGGTGTAAGGAATATATTGATTTCCTATTGTCAATCATTTTCAAACACCAGAAATTCTTCTTGGGCCTGCAGTAGTCCATAATCTACAGGTTCAAAATAGAGTTTCTAGATCATTTGTTCATTTCCATCTATTAGCTTTTAAACTTTCTTTGAAATAAGTTCTTTCTCCACACAAGAATTGTACTCCTTCAGACATCTTTCAAAGCTGAAGTTCAGTATCATGCAAAACTTGATTTCAAAATAGTAATTAAAAGAGAAAAATCCCACAGATACAGACACTGACTCAGATCTGCCTGCAGCTAAAAGCAAAAAAAAATTTATAGATTTATTTGACTCTTAAGAATGCTCTAGAAAATATTTATTATGTGTAAATATATTCACAGTGTTACTGAGAAACCTGCCAAGAAATTACTATTTTTATCACATCCATGGAGAGTTTCTTATGTCCTGGACTCTGTCATATCTTCTCTGTTATAGTCCAAGATAGTCAGAGTTTTTAATTTAATCTACCTTAAGCTTATACTGAGTGTACTTAAGCCACCAAATATCGTTTTCAAAAACTAGTTTTAACTGGAATATTAGGTTGAAAAAGGGACCATGGACACTGTCTCTGCCACTTCCATAAATCATATGATAGAAATAGTGACCATGAAAAATAGAGAACTGTTGTACCTCTCCCTTTAAGCTTACAAGAGAAGTAGATCTTCATTTACTTAATTATCCAGCTGCAAAATCTTTCCTTTACAAAATGCAGGAGAGAGGAATTAACTTTATACGTTTCTTATGCAGGTCGGAATAAGACACAAAAGCCTCTGCAGCTGGTGGTTGGCACTCTCACCCCAACTTCTGTATTTCTGTCTTGGGGCATCCTGGTCAACCCTCAACATGACTGGACAGCAACAAGTAACTGTGCTAGTGACAGGTAACAACAGAAAAGGATGGGGTTTGGTTTACTGCTATCATGATTTCATTCAGGGCAGCTCTCTGCTGTGATTAGGATAAATTTTACAGTGGAAATTAAAATGTTGCAAACAATAGTTCTGAATGTTAAGTAGATTTTCTCATTTGCTTATGCTAGTTCTTTGCAAATCTTTACTTGACAACAAGTTTAGTCAGATATCTACATGCTGGACTACAAATCTTGCTATTTCACACTGGATCCTTTGTTCTCAAACCAATGCCCTTGGCACTACCTTCGCTTGTATCTGAACCAATTGAAACCTTTTTTAATATTTTACTTTAGAGTTGACTGAACAAGTATGTGATTTTTTTAAACACCATTAGATTTTTGTTTCCTTTATTTTGTCTTATCACAAAAACTGCTTTCTAGCTATTGATACAGTACATCTTTCATTAATTTTCTGCTGTAAGTAAAAGAGGATCTCTTCTATGTCAGTATTTTTTGCATTTACTGGGTGGCACTGTCGGTGGGAAACTCAGGAAGACTCACCAAGTAGCAGTTTCAAGAGAAGTCATAGTGCAGAAGAGTTTCTCAATTAAGTGCACTATTATGGTTTAGTCAACCCTCGGCAGATGAATAAAAGTATTTGAATGGCTAATGCAGATATTTTCCCTACTTTGTCTTTTTGTGTTCTCTTTATATTCTTCCTTGACAACAGAAGAATTTCTTTTCTACCTTCATTTACATTGTGTGAAGCTCTATTCTACTCAGCAGTGTTTTGTAAAACTAAAAAGAAACATTGTGCTCCCATGGGATGTGTCTTCATCTGTTTTGCAACTGTTATCTTTTGAGTTTTAAATGCACTTTTTTTTTTCATGATTCAGAACGTTTCTTTTACCTGTCTAATATTTGTCTAATTTATAGCTAATTTGGACTTGAATTTTCTTACTCTGGTGTTCATAAGAAAACACCAGTTGTCACAAAAAATATTTCATACCTCACAAAAGGACTAATCCTTTTCAAGCATCAGAAATTTCTCATGAAAAACATTTGGATCTTCATCACCAACCAGAATTTCAAACACTATTGAAAAAAATGCTAATGTTTGTTAGGAAACAATTTTACTAACATTTGTGGAATGTTAGTAAATGTCCAAGGATGAAATTTGATCGGATTTTTCTTCAGTGAAAATAAAAGTTGGTTTAGGCTTAGATTTTTCTCTTTCAATAAAGAAAGACATAAATATTTTCCTTCTACAGGGAACTGAAGAAATGAGTTGATTTTGGATGAGCTTGTAAAGTGTTCTGATGTAGTGATTTTAACACCATTTCTACCAAGGAATTTATCTTTATGTGTTGTGTCAGCACCAATGTTGCAACACTCATTGTGCAGTGGGATTGAAGAACACTTCAGGAGAAGCCTATATCCTGTATTAATCCACCTGGAAATTCAAGGCAATTTCAAGGCAAATGGTGTCCACTGCCATGCCTTTCTCCTCAGTAGCTAAGTTTTCTTTTTACACATTCATTGACGCAAAGTTGGAACAAAGTTTTTAATGTAGTTTTTCAGTTAGGGCAGTGTACTGCTAGTGTCTTGCCATGTTTAGAATATATTCTGCTGCATTCCTCCTCCCAGGAATTACTTTTAATGTACACTCCAGTTTAGTGAAATATTGTCAGACAGGAGTAGCTAGTTTAAAAACATTTATATCAAATTATAATTATCTCATCAAAGATAGGTATATACCTATAACCAGATTTCTGTTTTGCAATCAAGCCTAACAATGAAGTTAATCAAGAAAATAAAGTCATTTAACTGGTGCTCTTATTAATTTTACCTTTACTGGACTGAAGTGCTTGTGATTTGTATAAATTATGAGAACAGTTCCATGTGACCATGGTGTGTATATCTAGAATTCTAAGAGAGATTAGATCCATTTATATTTCTAGTCAGTGTCTAGAAGAAAAACTATAAATTCATTATAATAATTTGAATGACTATTGATAATGTACAATAAGAAAAAAATAGGAAGCAGCCCATTCTTAGGAAGTTAGGATTGTGATGAAAGTACAAGACTTCAGCGTCATGTGATAGATTCACTGAGATTTCAGTCTATTTTGGGGCAGTCTACCTGACTCGATGCTTTTTCATCTGGCATATTCTCCTTCCTGTGACGTGCTGCAATGTACTGTTAAAAATCCTCAAGATATATGGTAGTGGCTAATCTCTAACCTTTGGCATTGGCAGGACGTGGCAGTCACAACCTCCTAACTCAGTTCTGTCAGTAAATATCCCACCAAGGTTTAAATTTGTAACTCTCTATGACCTGAATGGAGTCACTGTTCTCAGCCTCAGATTTTACCATCTCCATGTGGATGTTAGGCTTTTGTACAAATGTTGCTGAATAAAAGTTATTCCAATGTGTTACTGAGTCAGAGGATAGAAACCACATGGAATAGCACAGTTCTGCTGGCCAAGATTTTCTCTAGTGTGACTTTGACCTCAGTGGGATATTCCTTGGAAGATCTGGTTTTGTGAGCAAATGAGTCTGAATGAAAGGTGCCATGTTCTCAAAGAGCATTGATATCTTTTATTGCTTCAGTGAAATTATTGCTTGCTTCTTCAGGGCTCATAGTGGTCTTCTTTATCTATGAAATTTTTAAGAAACTCTAACGAAAAACATTTAGTGTGACATTTTTCAACAAACCATTATTTTATCTTAACTCCCTAGAGATTAAGAGCATAAGCCAATAGAGTACTACGTATTTCCTTCAAGATAACCCCAAATACTAATCCCTGGTTCAAGCAAAAGTATTCACTGCCATTTTTGTGAACCAAAAATGAAAGGTGAAATTTTGAAGCATTCTTGAAGTGACTATTGTCTTTCTTCAGACCCTTAGCACTAGAATTTAAAATAAACCAAAAATATCTAAATCAAAAATCTCAAGTGATTAGTTTTACTTAACTGATGAAAACTACATAACAGCAGAAAGCAGAGTTGGTGGAAGCTTTCTCAGTGTCCTCTGCTTTCTATCACCAGTGGAAGACAGTTGATGAAGAAGATGGCAAAGTCATGATATCCTGCTGCACAGCCATGTTCAGTTTCTCTTTTTATTGTTTCCAAGAGAGTTAGAGGCTTGTTTCCTCTCTGCCTATCTCCGTTCAAACAAATATTAGTGGACAGAGCTGTCAAAATAAAAGTACTGAGGCTTCATGCACTGTCCATCCCAGTCTGAAAAAGTGAGAGTGCTCTGTAGATTTTTCTTTCTTTGTATTTGCTTTGATTAAAACATCTCTGTAGCTGGGGATAAAAAAAGGTGGACTTTGACTTTCAGTTCGTTGGGAAGAAAAGTCCCAACTTTTCTTTCAAAAGTCCAGAAGATGGAAAAAAAAACATTATTTTCCATGTTAGATGAAAGCAGGGTTTATAGATATTGTGAAATATAATATTCTGTGGTCAGGATTGTATAGAAAAACAATAACAATGACCCTTTCAAATACATGCAAAAATAGGAATTTAAAACCTGAAGGTATGTCTTTTTAAAGTTAAAAACAATGACAAATTCACAGTGGTGTTGTTATATTTGGTTTGCCTGTGGTTTAATTATCCTAAAGTCATATGTGCAAGCAGCACAGATTTTGCGTTTTATGTTGTTTTTATCTGATGCTGAAAAAAAAAAACAAGCAAGAAAAAACACTAAAGGAAAACCAGAGAAGAGTCTATACTCAGTCTTTATGTTGTATAGTACATAGAAGCAGGGTTTCTAAACCCCTAAATTCAGAAAGATATGTGTATGCCTGTCTTCTCTCATGCCTATTTACAAACTTTTATCATTATGCTAACTAAGTCATACTTTGTGTTGCAAGTGTCACACAAAATGTATTTCAAACATAGCAGAATTTCTTAAAGGAAAATATACAGCAGCAAATATACTTCTTGAGTTTCAGATGCTTTTGAGTTGCTGCTGTAGATGTACATACTAAAAGCTTGTTTAAACTAGAATGACTTGTTGCTGTTCTGTCTCTCCCTCTTCAGTGCCTCTCACTCTTCATTTCATTCTACTAAAAGTTTTAGGTAAAAGGAGTGAATTTTAGTGATCATGTAAAAGTCAAAATTAGAAAGTGCATTGCAAGCTTAACTGGTAATCATCACTGGTGTCATTCTTTCCATTTTTTATATATGCCAGTGTCTGTTACTTTAAAGTAAACTTAACAATAAAAAGGGAAACAATTTAATCAACTTCATGTGTCAATTTGCGCAACACTGAAAAATCATAGATCAAATAACACTAAATGGATGCTGCACTTATAATGCAGACTAACTATAAATAAATAAATACCTGGTATGCTGATAGTCTCTTTTAAAAAATTCTGATTATATTTCTATGAACAAAAAAAGAAATGAGCATTATAATCTTTTTTCTCTGGCAACACTAAATCACAGAGCTGGAATGTATTTATATCTCCAAGGCTTAATTGTTTGTTTAGTGTTACGTGTGACTAAAATAGTCATGATTAAATTGTTTGGAGTTTTGGTTGGGACCTGGTTCCAAGTAAATCCATTATATTTATACAAACTGACCTAGTCTTGAAATCTCATAAAACCATCTACCTTATAAGATTTCCAGTATCTAATTTTTTGTTTCTGAATATTTGACTGTGCAGGCATGTTCTGGGAGTCTGACTGAAAAGGGATTTGGTTAAAAAAGGAAAAATGGCACCAGAATTCTTGGAAAAACAGTATCATTCACACTGATAAATGAAAACTTAATGTCTTGCCTATCCATCCCACAATTTTACTTCTTTTAACAGTGAATAAGATTTACTTCATCTCTAAAGCAAAAACTCTCTGAGCTGTTTCTTTAAAATGCTTATTTTATTTTGATTTCTAGAGCAATGAAAAGGCTGTCTCTAAATTGAGCACTGCCTTGCATTGTAGAGTTTTAAAAAACAAACTATGTAAGCGAAACATAGAAGAGAAACAACCTTCTGTATCAGGCTGAGAGTCTTTTACATTGACTTTGCAGATATAGTAATCACTACAGTGGTTGGACTGTGAGTAATCTTGTGCTCTTGTTTCTTCCTGTAAATTATGAAATTGGTCTTACTTATTTTATTTCTGCCATCACATTTTGTGTACCTCTTCTGTGGAGGCAAGCAAAGTAAAAATATCATCAAAGATACAGAGTTTCAAAAATGCAGACACTAAAATTTGATGTTACACAAGTGCATATGGACTGAGGCTCTCTTGATGAATGTAGGCTCTTTATTCCTCTGCTGTAGCAGGCTTTGCTTTCCCCCCATTATTACAGTGATTAATTATCAGTGCAAAAAACCCCTCACTTGCTCATGACACCTTTTGTTTTAAATTGTTGGAGTTTTAGCTGTCGAGTAAAAAGGGATGAGGTAAAATTTCTCCGCAGTTCCCAGGGTGGCCTGATTGCTGGCATCTTCAAATAAGTGAAGCATTGCCTGTTAGGAGGAGAGAGGGAAGTACTTTCATGGAGTTTGATAAAAGAGAGACAATGTTTTACAGAGTGCTAGCTCGCAAAGGAACACAGTGAACCCTACAATCATTGGATTAATATTAGTTCTTAAAAGAAATACAAGAGCATTCAATAAACGTTGTTCTGATAAAATGTCCCCTACCAAAACACATAAATCAATTAATGAAAATTAAATGTGAAATTAGGTATTGTTAGGTCTTTATACCCGCTGAGAACCTAGATTAAAATAATTTCTCACCAAGTGTAGCTGAGTGTGCCATCTCCTTGCTGAAACATCAAACCACTCTTCAGAGGTGGGAATGGCATTCCTAGGAGCGTTCCACAGTGTATTACTTGGATATCAGCTGTTAGGGCCCTGTGGGCCCCACTTTTTCCTTTTCTTACCTCACAGAGATAATGGGAGGTGTTTTATTTGAGAAAAATGTAGTGTAGCTTTCCCTTCTATGTGTCTATTTCAGCCTGCCTTCTATTGCTCTGGAGGGAATCTATGAAGATGTTTTGCTGAATGTTTCCAGTTCAGCCAGCTGCACTCATTTTGTGCGTGTATGTCACTGCCACAAGGGGATTGATAGATGAGAGTGGTGACTGGATCTTACTGCTTACTCATGTCTTCAATTATACGTGTTGACTGTTTGATATTGTATTTTTGATGAAAGAAAGGTTTGAAAAAGGGAGAAATTAAAATTACAACAAAATTCAATCAGTGTTCTCAGACAGACACTGAAATTGCATTTTTTTTGGCAGTTTGTTGGTCTGATTTAACAATGAGTTGTTGTTCTTTGATGACAAAACTTGGCATTTCTGAATTTTTACTGTATAAACAAATGATTGCATTTCCCCAAAAGCAGATGTAGATATTTAGATATTTTTAATAGTCAAATGATTGTGACCTGCAAACTGTTAAATGGATCTTCATTTTTATTGCTTTTTATTGAAATGGTTGAGGAAATTCTGTCATCACAGTCAGTGTTTTTAGTACTCACTATGGCAAGTTTCCACAGCAATAATTATACCCTTGGTGAAATTTTATAGGCTTGGAAATCTTGGAGTTGAGAACACATTTCTTCTGTGCTGTATGTTTCTCTTTCTAATGGCATAATTTGGCACAATTATGAAAATCTTCTTTTCAGATTTTATAATACTGTTGAATTTAAGTGAAAGATGGGGAGTTGTTTTTGTTGTGCAAGTGTTATTGGTATTTTAATTCATTTTGGACTGAAGGAATTTCCAGGTGTGAGGCAGCATTAAAAAACAGAACACTTTGTCCACTACAAGCAAGTGGGGACAGCCACTTAAAAGCCTATTCATTATCAACAATTGGGGTTTTCTTTCCTCCTAATTTCTGATGCAACTGTTGTTTTAGATTGTTCAATAACTGACCTGAATTAGTATATTCTCTTTTTTCCATCACACTTTATTTCTATCCCATTGGATTAAAATAGGTAGGAAGAGGTAAGGATGAAGACAAAAACAAATGAAAATTCCTCTTTCAGGCAAGGGAAGAAGGTGACTATTTCCACTTGAATTCATATTTGATGTCTGTCTATACTTATTCCAAATCCCTTACCAAAAGACTGTATGGGGTCCAGTTAGAGACATTTGTATTGAAGATTTAATTTGTTTATTAAAGTTGTATCCTTTGCAAGGCTGTGACAGGGAGTTCAAATAAGCTTTTCCCATTGGTTAATGTCTGTGTGACTACATAAAAATGGACTGAGAGGATAAAGGAGAAGAAACTTTCCTTCTTTTAATGTTGTCAATAATTGATTGTTTAAAATGTTCTTTGTCAGTTTAACTGATAATTAGGTCTATTATTTGATATTTGCTTAGATCACAGCCCACAGAAATAAGGAGATAGATTATTACTTGATAGTCCTGGAACTAAGAGAGGATATTCACTACTTGTCTTTTTTTTCCTTCATCTTTTTTCCTTTCCTTTTCAAGTTTGAAGTTAGAGTATATCTTGTTTTGAACACAAAATAGTACAGTTAATGAAGTTGTGTGAGCCAACATAAATACTGATCTTGTAATCTGGTGAAGTACCTGGATGAACTGAATTGCAGCAACTAGACCAGGAGAATCTGTATTTTTGGTGCCAAGAAAACAAATTTGACAGTTATGAGATAAAATATGTAAACAAAGTAAACCATTATGTATGGAAACATTTTACATGAGTGACACTTGCCTTGTCTTTGGTTATGTTTTAATAGTGATTTCTGTGTACTCAACAGTCATATTTCATATAATCTGTACTCTGAAAGTGATCTTCTGTAATTTCAGCAGAAGCAGCTTTATGAATTCACTGTATTAGGTTTGGTCCACTAAGTAATTTTAGTCTGGACTTATGAAGCCTTTTTAGTTGTTTAAGAGGTTTTGTTTTGTTCTTTTGGGTTTTTTAAAGTTCTCTTAATTTGTCTCTACATAATAGTCTATATAATGCCTGTAATAAATCTCACAACCTTGATTTGCAAGTATTAAGTTGTTCTATTTAAGCGTGGAAAAATACAGTTGGGCTGAATTTGTCCCTTTACAGATGATGTAAATGTAAGATGGATATGGATGATGGACATGAATTATTTATGTTATGTGCAACAATTTTCAGTGATGCTTGGATTAAAAAGTTGCCAAATATCTTCAAGGTTTGCTTTTCCAAAAAAAAACTCCACTCTATTCTGGTAGTGATTCAGCACGTATATTGAAAATGAGACTACAGTCAGCAGGGGAGTTCTTGTGCTGAGCCATTTCCACTGCCTTGTTTTTGGTTGGTTAACATTGCAGTCATGCTTTTTCAGGGTGGTGCTCCTTGACAGAATTGGGCAATTTCTGTAGAAATGTTTCCTAGTTTCATAATACGTTAGAATTCGTCATGTTATTGATTTAAACTGCTGAAAGTAATGTCTTGGTTTATTTTTTTGTTTGAAGTGGAGGCAATGCATAATGGGATCTCTGAATGAGGAATGTATTATACAAACAACAGATATTACTGGTTTTCCCTGGAGAATGTTTTTGGACTAATTTTGACGGGAACACCTTTCACTGGATGGATATGAAAGATTTTGAGAAATCAGTAGAGGCTTCTTGACTAGCAGACTCATGATTCAATTGACTGGTTCTGGCAAAAGTTGGAATCACAGGAACTGCTTGGACAATGAGCTTACACTTTGTGGTTAGCACCTCACATACAGTGGGTGTTTTTGAATAAGAAGACTTTTGCTCTTTGTGAAATACTCAGGGTCTGTATGATGGGGTATATATATGTGGAATAAATCTGGCTTTTCTGATGTTTGGTGACCATAAAGAGCCAGAAAGAACATCATCATCATTATTAATATCATCATCATTATTATCATTATTTTCTCACAGAAATGGTTATAGTGAGTTCCTTTGTGTAGATCTATTTCTTTTTTCCCGAGCAGGTTCTATACAGTTCGCTACAGAGAAAAAGGTAAAGACAAGAAATGGGTTTTTCAGCTCTGCCCAGCTACAGAGACAGTGATTGACAATCTGAAGCCAAACACGCCTTATGAATTTGGAGTTAAAGACAATGCAGAGGATAGTATTTGGAGCAAGACTTTGAATCATAAGACAATTCTCTCTAGTAAGTATTTGACAATAGTTAATCGAATAGCGGCTGATTTTGATGGATTTTTTCCCCTCTATTATGGTATTACTTAGAGTAAGTTACTGATCAAGTTTTCATCGCTTAAATGCCATTGATTATGCCCCTAAAAAATTCCTCTAGGAACTGCTGAAGCTAGAAATATTTTGGTTTTGAAAAACTGCCACCTAGTCTTCTGAAATGTGTTCTCTTGTCATTGCAAATAGAGGATCTGCTGCAGCATGGTAGAATTCTAATGGTGTTTAGTACACATATGCATCAAATATTGAGTATGTATATTTATACTTCTGACTGGATTCTAAGTTTTTTTCTTAGGCCATGAATAATAAGATGATCAAGTAATGAACTAATCCATCAACCATCATCCAACTAATGCATTTAATTTCTTCCATCAGCTAGTATGAGTGATGGAAATTATTAGCATTGTTTGAATCTTCTTTTATTCTTGCATTTACCCTGAAGCTGGTCTTCAAGCTAGACAGGGCCTGTTCTGCCTCAATGAGCTCTTTATGACTCCACTCAGAAGTTGAATTTGAAGCTAATTTTCAATCAAAGTGTTATATGGATCATGCCTGAAGCATGCAGTGTCATGTATGCTTTTGTTTGTGTTTTCATGGAGGCGGTGTATAACACCTCTGGCTGGCTGTCACTCAGGTTTTAAGGTTCTCCTCTGAAATCCCAAGACAATGTAGGAAAAGTGATGTCAAATTAACCCTTGTAAAAGCATGTACTGCTGAAAGAATGACTTGTACCAGTAAAGGAAATCAGCGTCAGCAGAGTTTTCCTCCTTTTAATGTGAAGAAGAGAGGACTTAACAGAGATTATCCAATTTGATTTATTTTCCTCAAACATTTGCATAGATGTGTTTTGAAATATGATGTTGGTCAGGAGACGCTACAAACTCCTATGCTTAGTATTTTGAGCTTGACTCAAAAAGATAAAGATAGGTAAAGATAGGGAATCCTCATTAGAGAGCCTTACTCATATGAGATTTTTAGCTGAAATTTAATTTGGACATCAGTTTTGGCTTGTAGGTGAGTTACAGAGCTCAGTATTCTTGAGGATAAGGGAGGGGAGCAGTATGGTGTCTTGTAACACTGGGAAAACCTTCATACTTCCTAATCAAGAGCTTTGCTGGCCTTCATTGTAAAGCACAAAGCTGTAACTTTGGAGCACCTGCCCAGTGTCCACAGAGTTGTTTTAGCAGTCCAGAATAATGCCTTTGCAATACCATGAGTTTAAAGAGGATAATGGTCGTGATTATAAATGGCATTTTCCCATACCTGATTCACAAAAAGCTCTGCTTCACAGCCTAACAGATATCTTACCTAACACTTTTTTCTGTTTTTTTTCTACATTTCAAACATCTTAAAGGCATCTGTAGAGCAAGTGATGAAATATACTTCAGCATTTAGAATAAGAGGGAGTGATGATTGCAAATTGTTTATAGTTTATTTCTTGTTCAAGACTGATGAAAACATCACCAAATTTTCTCTTTGTATATTATATATTTCTACATGGTGTTTCTTACCATCATTTTACATTTTTAATAGGACAGGAGAATCATTCTTGTAAGTTTGTGGAGACCTATTCACTTTGGTTAAAAAATTATTTCTCATAAGAGTTCATATTCTATTTACATAAGACTTTTTGTCTGCAGTGTAGACTTGTGTATTCAGTGGATGCTTCTGCAGCAGCTAAATCCAGGGAGCTTGTGATTACCCTGCCTGCCTACATTCTGGTCTATTCATAATGAATCTTATAATCAGAAAATTGTCAGCACTTTCAAATTCAAGCCTTTCATATTTTTAGTGTATAGCAGGTAGATACAGAAAATGTGGGTGGTAAACAGAGAATATATATTTATAATAAATATGTAACTAGATGCCTGTAAAGTTTATCAATCAACACAATCAGACACTTCTTTTCTGTGCTAAGTTCCTGGTTTGTATCAACTCAAGTTCTTCTCATATAGGAGAAGCATCTCAACCTAAACCAAGCATCCTTCACTGTAAATGTGTGAAGAATGTATCAATTACTAGAAACTGAAAGTTCTTTTGCATGTTCCTGGATTTGTTGAATCAACAGGCTGAATTTTTTTATATACTAAACATGCTGGGAGGAGAATCTGCTTTTAATTCATGATTTGAGAACACATGAAAGGCATGGCAAAAGTTCAGCATTTTTTTGACTGATTTTTTTTCAGAAGAGATGAAAGTAGCTTATTTCAGACCATCTTACCATGATTTTCTCATGAAGTCAGTGTGAAATTTCTGGCAGTTTTGCCATGAATTTAGGCCAATAGTAAGTCCTGTTCTTTAGAAGTATGAAGCACTTTGAACGACTTTTTTCCAACTTAAATGTACCTCAATTGATATTTCTTTAGAGTTGAATTTTTTTTTCTACTTCTCATCTGTTTTGGATGGAATTTGAAAAAATATGATAGCATGTAGCTTGACTCTTGTTTGCACACCTGTTGCTGCAAAGACAGCAGAAAAGTGTAAAGGTGGAAGATACAGAGAAAGTTTGAAGCATCACCCTAGAATAGAAAAGGTGCTGAAAAGAATTGTGTCTTGACTTACTCAACAGCTGCATCACAAGAAACATCTAATACTTAAAAACTAAGAGGAAACCCAAAAAGAAAAAAAATCAGAGTTTAAATCTGAAGGTTTGTTCATACACTGAGATAAACCCATAAATAGGGCAAGAAGAATACATTTCATTTCCTTGCTGTCAAAATGTGAAGAGAAGGCCTTGCAGATGTATTAATGGATCTGGAGACACAGGACAAAGAAAATTTTTCCATTATGTGTTTTTATACAGGCTTTTAATTAAGCCTCCTAACTTTCCTAGCTGATGAAAAAGGTGAATAAACTTGATTTGCTTTGCTTTGTACAAACCAAAGAATTAATTCTGTGTGTTTATTTATCTTTCTGTCAAAACAGGTAAAAAAGTAAATGGGCAGCTCCAGAATATGTACAAGTTGGTACCGAATTCCCAAACACAGGTGTGCAAAACAGTCTCTTTTTTTTACCTGATTCATGTTTCTTATGATCAATTTTTTTTTTTTTTCGCTGTTAGTCTTCTGTGAGAAAGACATTATCGGGGCCACAAACTTCCAATCTGTTAAATGCACCATGTGGAAAATGTTTAAATGTGTTGATGGACAAAATAATTGAGAACTGTAACTGAGATGATTACATGCACTTATTTCAGCCTATCAAAGATGAATCTGATGGTTTCCATGTGTAGATTCCAAACTTAAAAATTGCTTATTCCTTTGTAGTAGTCATGTTTGTTAACCTGTGATATTTGTTGTGATCAGTTAACTCTGGGATAACTTGCTGATGTGATTTTATGGAGTAATTTTGTATATGCTCAGATCTTCTAAATTAGTCATCCCACTGAATTCACTGATAGCTCCAATATGTGAGTGCATGTGTTTACAGAACCAGAGGAAGCTGGAAAGGGGCAATAGAATCAAGTTTGCTAGGCTGACCATCAAATCCTTTTATGCGTTGTGGTGGAATCTGTACCATTTTATTTTTAAAAATTGGTGATTTTTAAAATTAAATGAATTTTTTTTTTTCCTCACCTGACTTTTTCCATAAACATTTTCAAACAAGCCTGGATGGATTTAATCTGTTTATGGATTCATGTGCCCAGATTATTTTTTCTTCCAAGAGATGAAGCAGAAATGAAGGCTCTCTAGATCGAACCAGCTAGTAGGTTTTAATACAGTGAAAAATCGACATTTCAGTCATAATTTCTGAGCATAACTAGTTCTACTATGAGATTAAATCTCTGTATTTCCTTTCCTTGTTTTTTCATCAAAGTGCAAATTTCAGCATCCAGTCTTCTGGAGGATTTTTTTTGTTCTGCTTCATTTTAGGTTGCTATCCCTGAGGCAGACTATGGGATAACTTCCCAAGAAAAGTTGTAGAAATCCTTCTTACTTTATAGATTTTAGAAGGTTAACTCATGAGTGTTAATTATTACAAGAAAATAACCTATTATTCAAAATTCTCTTCTGTCTCAGATTTTCCATATGTTTGCATGGTAGGAAATGATAATGTATGGTTTTTCATTGTTTTTTACATTTCAGAATATTATAAATGGTCTGTAATTATCAGACCTGGAATTCCTTCAGGAATCAAACCATAATTCATTAAATACATTTCTTCTAGGAATAATTAGGTGTACACAGAATCATAGAATCAATGGTGGAAAAGATCTTAGAATTCCTCAAGTCCAACTGCTAACCCCTCACCATCACCATGTTAACCATTAAGCCGTGTCCCCAAGTGCTGTATCCACATACTTTTTAACACTTGCAGGCATGATGACTCCACCATTTCCCTGGGCAGTCATTTCCAGTGCTTGACACCCCTTTCTGTGAAAAAGAATTTTCCTAATATCTGATCTAAACCTCCCCGGTGCAGCTTGAGGCCATGTCCATTCATTTTGGGCAGTAGTACTTCAATTATTGCATTACACACAGAGTTAGATCAGTATAGCACTCACATTATTGGAGATATACGTATGTCTTTCACGAGAAAATGTTTTATTTGTGAGTAATATGAATCCAGTTGGTTGGATGTTCAGGAGGGTGCTTATCTCATCATATTGATGAAGTCAACTATACCATTCTTCCCCTTGGTCCCACAAGCATCTTTAAAGTTACACAGCCCAAGATCAGGTAATTCATTCTGGGATATGGAGTGCAAGCTGCATTCCTTTGCTTCTCTTAGCAAACCCTGTGTGCCAGAACCCTGACTGTTATGCTGCTTCTGTGCAAGTAGGGATTCTATTTATGTGGGAGAAGTTCTGAGAAAGTGAGCTAAAACAGTTCTCCAAATATTTGCACAGCTCATGTATGAAAGGAGGACTAGAGCCAACATCTAGTCTTTTTTGTGATCTTCACAGGGCTCAACTCCAGAGCAGTACTGCTTTATCATTCTCCACAGAAATATCAAGAAAACATACCATAGATTATTCTAAAAATTCTCTTATCATTCTTGCTTTAGTGGAGCAAAAAGCCATAAAGCTTACATTAAAGTTTACATTGTTCCTTCAGTTTCCACAGCACTAGGTGGGGAATGTTTCAGTGGTACGATCAGATCATTGATGCAAAGCCAGAACAAGTGTTATTTAGGCCAAGTTTGTTTGTGCTTTATTTTGCTCCAAAGACACAACTGACTCATATCAACATGGTCCTAACTCTTCTCTGTAAGGACATTTTTAAAGGCTGTTTATTAAAACAACCAATCTAGTCATTCTGCCCTTTCAACATCAGTCACATATCATCTTGTGTTTCTTTTGGCAGTTTCATCCTTTCAGCTTGTCTAAGTTCCCAGGGCTGTGTGAGCAGCAACTAATGAGAGAGTGGAAGAAAAGGAATGCTCTAGAAATGGTCATTCTTCTTCCCTTCATAAACAATGGGTAGTGGTAGGGCAGAGAAAGTGCAGTAGAAATTTATTCCAGCCAAAAAGGACTCTTAGCTTCTGCCATTTGTTAACCTCTCGAAGGAAAGTTTCCTACTCTTCCAAACCTTATTCAGTCCAGACTGCATGATCCTTCCTTGAGGAGTCTCTTATGTGCATGCCAGCTAGTTCTGACTTTCTGAAGTATCAGAATACAAAACAAAAAGAAAGAACAAGTGTCTCAAAGTAATGTTGCCATGTGCTGTTTCACAGAACATTTGAGATTTGCAGTCCTGTAAGAATATGCTGTATGTATATGGTAAGAAGTGAGATGCCTGACCCATGGTATGATTTACGTCTCTAATTTTCCTCTGAAAATAAGGAATACCTGATTTGCCATCTTCTTTCATGATGGCAACAGTTGTTTTAATAACTAATTTTCCTATTACCTATATGCTTCATATTCCCTGTCTGAAAAATATGGTTGATAGTGCCATTCCTACAGATAATAGGCTGATGTTTCCAAAATAGTTTGTATAAGTAGTAAATACTTCTAGACCTAGGAATATCTAAATAAGCCACTTTGTAGGAATTGAGAAGAAAGCTTTGACAACGTGGGTAGATTTCAAGTGCAGCAGTACAGATTTGTGCAGGTGAGCAGTCCAATTATAGCAGCTGGGGAACACAGATTTCATGTCAATTATTCATTCCTGAGTGAAAAACTACATTTTAAATGTATTTAAATGTATCTGGAATGTTTATATTGCTATCATTATAGCCATCCATTATTATTTAACTAAGACAGAATGCTCTTGTCAATATAAGAACCATTTATTAGTAAAAAAGGCTGAGAGCAACTGGGATTAAAAGTTCTACAGTAGAGGTTACACAAGTGTTCACTACAACTTCAGAGCTGTTTATTTGATTGCAAGGTTTCTGATGAAAATACAATAAAATTAACACCTTCTTCTAATGAATGAACTCCATCCTATTTGATAGTCACATAAATAGGAGGACTACTTCAAAAGGAGATCATCTGCAACACAAATTTTTCACTGGAAAACAAAATGGAAATGTAAAAAAGGAAAAATAAAGAAGGAAGATTATTCCTATCCTTATATAATGACAATTATTGAAGTCTCCACTTAATTTAAGACCATTTTCACCCCAACATAAAACTGTTATTAGGTAGCAGACTTTGGGTCTTGATAGCATGTAGGTAGTGGTTTTCAGAGAATAAGTAGCATCCATTTCCCCAAGGAAAGGTCCACCTTACTTGTGGAGATTGGCCTTCTTCCAGCTTCTTAAACTTTGGTATGTCTTTAATGTGTACCCAAACATTGTTTTTAAAGCTCCTCAGAAGTATTTAGAATAGAAGAAAAATATCTATCCTTAGGTAAATGGTTAACACTTTGTCATCAAACACTGACTTTTCCTGAAGGGTGAAGCAGACCAGATATCATAAAGTGCAAAATTAACATTATATGATTCTGATTTGAGCAGAATGTATTCAGCATGGCAGGTGATGTTGGAATTTTCTTTCTTGTAATTCAAATATAACTTTAAAAATCCCCTTTTTATGTATTTAGTATTTTTATGTTGTTAGCATTACAGTCTACCTTCTCTCATCACTTGAGTGTATTATTAAGCTTTCAGAATTTGTTCATAGTTCTTATCTTTGTTATCAGTGGTTTTTGTTTAATAACTGTGGGGTCCATTCACAAATTCCTTTTTCTTTGTCGTATATATATAATTGGATATTCACATTTAAGCAAGACATAATCTGGGTCAAAGAGAAATCAACAGCATAGAAATCCAAGTAAAAGGCATAAAAATGTAAGAATCATGTGGGTGGCTGACCATTTGTCCTTTGGAGGCAATTCCACTAAATAAAATTATTCTGAGCTAATCTACTTTAATCAGGCTATGCCCCCAAGAGTGCTGATGGTTCCAAATGTGCACCTGGTTCTGGAATAGTCTATGTTCTAAATGAAGTATTTCTGAGAATATATTTGTGTCCTCTGACCAAATCGTAATTGCATATGTTTCAGATGTTTTGTTGCAGTTAAATTTCAGCTTTTCTTAACATCCTGGACAACTCCTCAGTGAGTGCTCCAGAGATCCTTAAGAGAAAAAAAAAAACCTGGGGTTTCCTAAGCTGTCAAATACTGTGTTTTTGTTAAACAAAACATCTCAAGCTGATAGTAGATCAGAATGCAATATTACCACATTAGCCCATGGGAACCGAAGCAATAACACAACCATCAGGGGTCAGGGCCAGAACCATATCCAGTGTTAACTTGGGACAGGCATGGTATTGGATTAGAACGCTCTATTTTTATTACTCAGTTCAATTACTATTATGGCAGTTATCCCAAGGCACTGATTTTATCTTTTTTTTCTCTTTTTCCAGATTATACTGAGTGATAATAAGAAGTTGGTCCCTGTCACAATAATCAAACAAAGTAAGCTTGTGTATTTTTTAAAATTTATTCTTATATCTGCAAGAGTAACTTTAGATTAAAATGAGTGTCAGGGCAATAGGATGTCCTGCAGCTGTCCCTATAATAACATAAACATAGAATGTCAGTATCACTAAAATCGATATGCCAGGGCAAAGAGGTGCACAATTAGGAGACGATGTAGAGGAAACACAGTTTGCAGTCTCTCAAATTGAATGTAAATGCAGAAAAGATTAGAATGATGTCCTCATTTGCAAATATCGAGGAAAGATTTTTAGAATTCTGAGGTTTGTTTCAGGTGGAGTTTTTTTTTATTTCACTGTTTGTTTTTTTAATTAGCTTCTCATATGCCTGTGTTGTCTCCACAGTTATTCAAAATCGGACGCAATCAAAAACACCAGATAGTTCTTCTCTCCCAGGAGCAATATTAGGTGACTAAAAGATATTTGTATTATTTTTCTTAACCTCTGGTTGAAACGTAGAATTGTGCAAATACTTTTATTTTTCTTAATCTTAATAGTTTTTCCTTGCATATCAAAAGGTATTTTGCAGCTGGTGCGGACAATATTTGTTACATTTTATGGTGATAGAGGTGGTTCAAGAATGTTGTACCTTAAGTGAAGTAGAATAATTTTATTGTCATTGTATTTGAAAGAAGGCACTGTCACTGTTTAAGCCAAGGAGTTCTTTCATACTTCAAATGAAGTTCTATGGCAAAAATCTTGTTGAGATGAGGGATTGTTCTTAATGGGCTTTTAAGGTAGTACAGTAACATCACATCTACAGTCACAAGCCTGATATATTAAAACACGGAAATCTTGCAATTAGAATTTGATGTTAGATTTCAGGGCATTACTGTTTCCTTCCAAGCCATTCAGTTTTGTGCTTTATGTTCTTGTTTCACCTATAAGAATATGCAATACTGGCTTAGAACATAAAACCAGGGGAAATTCTGTCATACAGTGCACAGTGTGGTGAACTACTGGTCTGCCTGAAATTGCCATGAAAGGCTCACTGCATCATGTACCTTTTGACCAATTTATGCCTGGATTTATTGTTTAGTTCTTTATATATGGAAATATTTTTTATGACTGCATGACTTTGGCCTAAGTTTTCTGTGTGTGAGTTTCAGTGTACTGATGTGAGTCAAACATGTTTACCCGGTCTGGTGTTGAGCCTACTTGGCCACCCAGACAGAATCTGTCCCAGAATCTGTGATTCTGCAGTATTCCAGGGTTGTGTGTTCCAGTGTTGAATGGTTTCCAACTCTGACAAATCATGAAATGGTAGTGATAGAAGGAGTGATATAAAAGGGAAATAGCACCAAATGGGATAGAACAAACTCATTTCCCAGATATTCAGACTAAACTCCCAGTGGTTCAGTAGTAGTTACTCCCCTATCTCAGAGAGTAGACTGTGTGCTTTCATGTCTTCTGGAATTAATGGCACATATCTTTCTCTGTAGTGCACCTTATTGTTCCAGGTCTCAATGAAAGTCAGCAGAAACTTCCTCCTCTCCTAACAATAGATGACATACCTCAAGCATCCAGGAAAAAACTGGGTAAGCAGAAATGCTAGACCAATGAAAAATGCTGAAAACCATTTTGCACTGTGAAAATAATGATTCATAAGTCATTAAATCCTTGCTGTAAAATCTACTTTTAAAGTATCTTTTAATGAACAAAACAAAACCAAAAATGCATGTGTTTAACATAGCCTGTAGTGACTGTGCAGTGGAAGTTCATTGGGCCCTAAAGGTACTCAGCTGTCCACATTTATCCATGTTGGCTTACTTAGTCAAACTAAAGTGGGACAGAAATAAATCTGTGGTAAAAGAGAGCAGATGTATCTTTGTAATTACTCTCTAATGTCTGTTCTTTTAGCTAAGAATGAAACTGGAGTATGGCCTGCTGAATCCAAAACACCAGAAGTTCAAGAAATTTCCCCACAGTCCCTTCCAGGTAATGAAAATTCTGTTTTTAGAAACTCTGTGGAATATCTTTGCCAAATATATAAACTAAAATTAAACCCATCTTTGTGCTGCTTAATCTACAGTTAAAATAGTAGTTGGAAAACAGGAGGATAGTGGCTGAATTAGCAAGGAGTGGTAATGTGGATAAAAATCTGAATCTAATTTTGGATTGAAGTTCCAGACTATATAATCGTTAGGTTTATAAAACCATTTAAAATTTGAACCATACTTTGTGGCACGATGGATGCCATGAAATTGTGAAAAAATGGCAAAATAAGGGTTTTTCTGTAACACAGACAGACTACTTTATGAATTTGTATGGCAAGTACAGTCATTTATTTTAACATTTTCAGTCTGGAGGGAAGGACTGAAAAAAGCTGAATCGTTTAGAGTCAAATGATGAAGATTCACTTTCCACCCAATTTATTGACCCACATTTCAGAACTGTTTAAGAATCTTTCCCTATAATCTGACTCTAATCCTATAAATGAAGCTAAAGTCTTGGTTCTGCTGTCCCAAGACACAATAGCTGGTTTCTGCCAACTTCTTTGCTGAAAGGAAGAAGGGATGCTTGAACAGTGGCAAGAATTTAAAATTAAAATGGAGTTTGAGGAAACAATATCCAAAGGTTTGCTTTGGTTTGGTATAGACATATCATGTGATCTTGCTGGCATTACTCCCTTCTGTCTATCAAGTCTTTCCTGGCTGTATGAAGTGGTGTAGCACGTGGCTTCTTTGGCATCACACAATTCAGGCAGATACTGCCCTTAATTATGATGGTGTTTATTTTATTCCTTAAGCATATTAAAAAAATACTACGCTTAACTTCATCATGCCATCTTAGTCTTTAAAAAAAACAGAATAAAAACCCTCCCAAAAAATACATAGGGGATTAAAAAGGTGTAAAGAAATGCAGCAATATCATGTAATAATTGACAACTATCTTTCAGACTAACAGATCCATCTTTTTAAATGTTTTAATTTTTTTAAATGTTAGAACTGTATTTTCTACTCTATATATATTTGCCAAATTTTACTTTAAACCATTCCTTCCTTTCTGCAAAACCTTTATGGTTTTATCCTTTATGGATGGCTCTTTTCTGTGCATCCTAAATATTAAGAGGGGAAAAAAAATATGCCTCTGCACAAGAATTTATCATCAAAGGATGTATTAAAAATGGATCCTTTTTAGAAAGCTGTAAGGAGTAATTTTAGGTTGTTTGATTGGTTTGTTTTCTCTTACTGTTCAAGGCCTCTTGTGGAATTAAGTTTTTTTACTATGTTACTAGATTGTTTGCCTTGTTCAAATAACTGCTGTTTAAGAACTGGCAATCTGGAAGTATATTTTCTAGAACTTTGCCTATTTTTTTTTGAAAGTGAGAACTGAATACATTTATATGGTTGGCTCTCCATCAGAATCCACGTTGTCAAATCCCAGCCCTCAAGCTTGCATTCGTCTAATCAAAATGTATCATTCTTTGTTGAAGGAATGTATTGGTCAGTCAGCTAAAGAGTGTGAAATGTGGTAGCTGGAGAAGAGAGCACTGGTTCATTCCATTTCCTTTCCTTTGTGTTCTGTAATTATATTTATGAATCAGCAGGTACAATTTCTAACCATAAACATTGTCAGGGCAAGACAGGGAATTGTATGTTTATGAAGCTGGATAGTGTTTCATTATACTGGGAATAATTGGCAAGTACTGTCTTTCCTTGTAACAAATTGGTAATGATTTATTACAACTAAACACATTCTTATTACTCTCACACTAATAGTTACTTATGAAGTATTTAGAATAATTTTCATCTTCCATTTCAAGCTTCCTTTGTGGTTTCACTTCCATGTCGTTTTTTCCTGTGATGACCATTCCTTTCAGATGTTATTTATTGATCTCAGCACCAGTGCCTCATGTTAGAGTGTATCACACTCCACTATGGTTACAGTATTTCAGTTAAAGAGAAAAGAAAAGGAAGTCAGGAAACAGGGAACTGAAAGTGAATCCTTTAAAAGAAAAATATTCTTCGAGTATAATTGTGTCTTGCCATGGAATATGGAAAAATGACTTGTCTGGCTAAAAAAGTATTCTTTTATGAGTAACTTAGGTGAGAGATCTGAGCCCCAACCCTTTACAAGGGTTGCATTTAAGCGACAGTTCAGTATATAGACATAATTAATTGAGTTTAGCAATAGGATCTACTTCATTATAACTCATTCAGAAATTGCTATTTGAAAAATCACACTGGATTCTTTGAGTAAGCCATAATAATTATTTGCTGTGGAAGGTTTAAGAGCTGGTGCCAGACTGACAACAGAACAGTGATTTAGAAGGAGCTCTGTGCTGTAGCAGCTGTTGTGTCATCAGCCATGCTAGAGGGGAAGAAAGGAGCTCCAAGTATTTCAGTAAGCAGTCTATCTGAAAGGCTCTGTGAGCTGGGCTGCTCTGGGTGTGTTCTGGGATGTGACACAATTTAGTAACTTTTTTTTCATGTATTTGTCCATCAGGCATCCCATCATTTTCTTAATTTCAATCCTCCCCTCCCTTGGCATGCATTTTCATGGAAAGACTTGTTAGTAAGCTCTTTCATTCCTTGTTTTTGCCAGGCTTGTTACAATATTTTCCACTAAGTACTAATTTATTCTTAACACAAATCTCTAGTGCTTTCCTCAATCTTTGAATTGTTGTCTAATATACCTCAAACTACTGCTACAACTTTCTTTCTCTGCAAAAGGCATTTTTCTGTTNTTCTTCGAGTATAATTGTGTCTTGCCATGGAATATGGAAAAATTACTTGTCTGGCTAAAATGCTTGAGTATTCTTTTATGAGTAACTTAGGTGAGAGATCTGAGCCCCAACTTCACAAGGAAATTAACTTTGCTGTTCATGACTTATATTTTCTTTTATTTATATAAAACTACAGCAAAATGAATCCAAAATATCATATAGATTTCACATCTGAAAACAAAAATAAGTATTTATCATGATGGAATTGAGCTGCTGTAGAAATTATTCTAATCTTGTGACATGAAATAGTGAAAAGAAAAGCATCAGGCTTTGAACAATAGATCAGGAAAAGTTCAGAGGGATTTTAAATTACATGAAGCTTCTTTCTTCTAGCTCAGGCTGAGAAAACACATGGACCTGAAGAGTTTAAATCAACGCCTAAACCCAAATTGGTGCAAACTCAAAACATACCGGGTAACTAATTCTGCTGCTTTTCGTGTTCTTTCTGCATTAAATGCTTTTTAACTTCCCACAGAATTTTTCTACTAGTTGCTGCATCTTCTTTGTGTTGGCTCCAAAGGAAGTCCTGATTAAAATATTCTGGTTTCTTTTGTGGTTCCAGTGACTAATGTTGGAATGAATTGCAAAGCAGGATGCACCTAGCTCTGGCTGAGCTGTGGCTTTCACAGATTTGACTGCCTGATTCAATTTGATTTTTAAAATTAATGCTCTCTGTCTATGTGGTCTGTATGTTTGACATAACATAAAATTTCCATCTGTAAAATTGACCTCAGTGATTGAATTGAAATAATTACCTCCTTGATTTTCTTCATATTACAGGTTCATTTAAGTAACAACAACAGCAATGAATAAGAACCATTTTCTATTGCATGTGATGGGATATAATTCTATTTTTCTTGAAGGAAAGAGAAGGTCTACAGATTTTTTCATTTTTTGTCTCAATAATGTATGGTTAGTTTTGTGATTTGGTGTAACATCTGTTTAGTTCAGGTATTTAGAGGTCTAAATTCTCTAATGTTGATTTTATTGCTTGTACTTTCTTCCCTGAGCCATGCAAAATTATGAGGACAAATCTAAACTTGAGGTTGTATTTAATTCCATTTTTTAAAAAACTTTGCTTAGATTTTTCTAAAGCACAGCTGGCCTGCATTCAGGAGGATGTATGATAAAGGGAAGGACCAGGAATGTTTGCAGGACTGAAATGCAGATCTTCCCATGAAGAGGACTGCTAAGGCTTCTCAATAAATGCATTTTACACAATCCTATTGATTCATGTTAATGTCTTACTCTCACTTTTTCCTTTTTTTCATTTAAATTTAACAGCAGATTTCCAGAATTATATGAAGTTAAACCAGCACTCAATCTAATTTATTTTGACTTTTAATCAGCTTTTTTTAACCATACCATTTTGACTTTTATTCAGCCTTTTTAAACCATACTCAACTTTCCTTGATTTTTCCATGTTTCAAAGATTAAAATATGAAAACCATTCATGATGTATGATTGATTAATTTTAAACAAAGTGTTCATAGTTACTGATAGATGTTCATTGTCAAATTCCCATGATTGATAGATCTTTTTTTACAATTAGGGACAAAAAGGACTTCCTTCATATTCCACATACCTTTTTAAGTGACAATTTATGTGTGTTTTTCTCTAGGTTGGAGAACTATTTTTTCTTTTTTGTTAAATATTATTGTTTTCAGGAGTAAGCGGTCCCTAATCCAAATATAAAACCATGTTGTGCCCTGTAGTATTCTTAATCAAGTAAAGTTTTGGATATTTTTTTTTTTTATCATAGCTCCTAACGAAATACAGCTACTTCCTTCTGGATCCAGAATCCCTGGTGCTCCAAAAAGTCCATTGACAGAACTTGGTAATTACCTTCTTTGTAAATATGACTAAACTTTAGTGAAAAATTAGCTTCACAAAGCTTGCTCCAATTAGAGAAGTAGGTAATTAAAACAGTCACACACAAATTTCTTAGATCATACTCTTTTTGTGGTGCTTTGTATGCCCTTTCATGACATAACTGGACCCTAAGCTTGGTGCTTTGATGCTTGTTTTGGTGATGAGTGGGGATGTTTCAGCAAGTTATAAGCATCTGGAGTCCTGTGCTGGGAAGAATAAGATGTTTATGCAGATGCTTTCTTCCTCCTCCCTTCTTTCTTACCTTCCTCTGCTGGGAGACATCTCAGATGAGAACTCACTGCCTAGGGGAGAATTTGCATATGGAAGATATTATTTTTATGTCCTTGTTGTTGCCCTAAACTAATTTTTGTCCACTTCCAAATGCGCAGGTGTTACAACTGACATTGTTGAGCTGTTTGTGGCAGGGGGTGTCCAGTGCCAACCCTAGTCCCATCTCTCACCACCTCGTGCCTCTGCTCCTCTACACTGTAACCTGTGTCTCCCTTTTTCAAGACCTCTGATTTCATAACAGACCTGTATTTTCTCTGTGTTTGTCATAAATAGCTCATTCTACCAAAACTATTGCTTGTTGCTGCCTTCTGTATTAACAACTATTACACAAGGAGGGCCCTTGAATCAGATTCATTTATATTTCATTAAGCATTAGTCAAGAAGTTACCATAGAATAGTGCTGACTTATTAGGACAGCATACTTTTACTTAATGTAGTCTGCCAAATTTTTAAATAATTTCCAGGAATGCCTCTTAGTTCTTGAAATGCATGTATGAAACAGATTCTCAAGAACATGAAAGTAATCTTCACAATTTGTTCTTAATTTGATAGATTTTTTTTTTGACAGCTCTTTTCCAGATATGTTTCAGGAGATGATGAGAGACATTTGTTTTCACTGTAGTGAAAGATATTTGGTTAAATCCAATTAGAAGCAGCATTGGGAAAAGAGAGACATGATGACTGAAGAACCTATTTGTTATAAATGTAGCTGAAAAACTGAAAATTATTACAGATGTGAAGTATTTTTTCTTTCTGTAAATAAGAGGGAATAATAATCTAATCCTATGTTTGTCTCTGTGGTAAAGGTAGAATAATAGCAACACTTGAGGAAAAAATGTTTCATTCAAGTATTTATTATGGTTTTGTTCTCATGTACTCCATTCCCTTTGAATAGTTTCACTTGGCAAAAGTGAGATTTCATTATGTGAGGCTAGACCCAGCCTTTGGGTCAGAGGGAGCATCTGTGCTCTCCACAAAGTCACTGTTGAAGTCAAAGATATTCTGTGGGAGTCAGGGCAGGATTATACAGAGGAGATTTCTCTGCACTGTGCCTCTGCATGCCTTGATCACCTGCTGTCCTAAAACCAGCAAAGAAAACAAAATTTAATTTATAAAGTTCAACTGCATTTGATCTGTATTTTGCCCTAGTTCCCCTGAAGAATTTTTAGTTTGTTTTTCTATCTTGATTGTGCTAGAGGGAGATCTCTCCTTTGTTTTGTAAACTTCCTGTGTGGTCAGTATATTTTGAATTCAAATGTTTCTGAAAAGATAGCTTCATGAACATGCCTTCGATGTTCTGATGACTTTGGGAGATCTCTTACAGTTCCTACTGGATGTAAATGGATCAATGGAAGCTTTTGCCAAAAGCTGTGTGTTTTCTTCTCCACAAGTATGGAATAGAATGGTTCCATTTGCAAGGGACCTACCATGATCATCTGGTCCAGCTGCTGAGTCCAACTATATCAGGATAGTAACCTGGATCCAAATTGTGAATGTGATAAGGTGGATGGAAAGTAAATGGGAAAGCAGATCCAATGTATGAAAAAAAAGGCTGTTCACTTTTTGGCATGTATTCATACTTCCAGTACTAGAAATGAATGCTATGCTTATATATTTGAATGGAGATTTTAACAGAAAGAAAAATACTTACTGACCAGTACACACATTTGATTAGGATCAGTAGCATTTCAATAGTGCAAAATCTGCACATGGTGGAAGCTTGTTCATGATGGCTTCTAGGTAAAAGTGCCCAATTCCATCTTGTCTCCATCTTCATTAAAGTATACTTCAGGTTACCCATACTTCAGAGTGAAGAAACCAGAATAAATTTGTAATAATCATCATTACAGACACCAGATGGTAGGTGTTGTTTACTAACTTCAACAATTATTTCACTGATTTCGTTGTACTACTCTTCTCTTATCTTTTGCCATTACAACTCCTTCAAAAATAATTATCCATATTGCAGGAGTGACTAGAGACCTGCAAATGGTGTGAATATCAAATATTGGCTTGTAGCTGCCTTGCTGTGAATAAAATCCTCTTAAGTAATTAGGATTCAGCTTGATTAGACAGGGTATGCTAAATATGAACTAGGTAGAAATTAATGGAACAAAGAGACCTTCAAACAAAAAAAGCTCCTTGTTAGTTGCAGTTGAAATTAGGTTTTGTATCACTTGCCAGAAGAGTCTGTCTTGGAATGATATAATTTTGTTTCATGTTTGCTCTTAGCTACTCAGAGTCCAGCCTTGAAATCTGTATCTCTGCCTCCTGCAGAAACGAGAGAGATGGAAATGGGTAATTAGCAGACCAGTTCCATGATTTTTATCCCATTATCATAGTGTCATGTAGATCTGCAATTGTTAATCTTGGCTACCAACATTCACACAGAGCTGCTTATTCACCATTCTTGTGTCTATGTAACCACCTAAAAAATGTATTTGTTGTCATCTTAAAAACTGCCTAAAGACAGTGTTGTCGTATCTCGCCGTAATCATATTTCTTTTGGCATAGCTGCAGCTCTTACCCAGAAAACTTTATAAGAGAGAATTCCTTGCTAGTAAGAGCTCTTTCAAGCATGTGGCACTTGCATTTCATGGCCAGAAACCTGTATTTCCAGCCATGCCCTCCCCTTGTCACGGCCGTTGTCTCACATCTCCCTTGAGGCCATCTGCCGTCCTGCTCAGCTTTGCGTTAGCATCGTCTGGAAACACACAGCCTTCACTCAGCTGCTTGATGCTAATCCACCAAGTCACAGCTCTCCCAGCATTTTAAGTTTAGATTATTTTTTCAGCTTTTGAGGAAAAACAGACTGTTTCTTCAGGATCCAAACCGTCTGGTACCATGGAAGTGCAACCAACCCGATCCGGTAATGGTTTCTCGTGAGAGATTAATCCTCCTGACAGTAGGGAATTTTTGGAGGAGACATAGTGCCCCATATGAAATAGTTTGTTCAGTTTGACATGAATGAAGAATAACTGTAGGTATGAAACTGCTGCATCAAGTATCAGATCTCTTTATGACATTTTATGTGAAATACTAAACTAGTAGTTCAGGGATTTTTCCATGTTTGGCAACAGCAAGTAACTCTTAGTTTTAAAATTAAATTTGACTTACTGTAAATAACAAATTTAAATAGTACTATCCACACCTGAGTTTCATGAATAGAATTTCTTGATTTGCTGAAGAATTGTGTGTTGTAGGAGATGAATGGAAACTGAAGAATTTGCAACATATTTTGAAACTATCGCTCTTCTTTCAGCCTTTCTGTATAAACACAGACATAATTCTGCCCACATTTCTAAACTGGCTCAATGAAAACATATCAATGAAGATTCAAATGCTTTCTAGTTGGTCCTTACAAAATTTCTATTATGTGTTTCTCTTATTTTATAGATGTTATTTGCCTGAGGCAACTGACAATTTTCCAAAAGAAAAAGAAGGGATTTCAAAAGAAGGGAAAAAAATAATGAGAGCCAGTTGGAAAGATTTCATTTCATTAGCATGCCAGTAGTGTAATGCTTGGTGCATATGTTTTTGGAAGAAATTAACATTGAAGGAAATCCATTACTGAGGGGGAGATTGATTACAACAATCAGTTGTTCGCATGTCTGACAAAAGACAGTTTCTACATTTCATTTGGTCCAGTTCTTGTTTTGTCATCCTCTTTCCTTCTCCAGTTTCAGCACCAGGATATCCTCCTCCCTTATCCTACAAAAAAATTCCATGCAGTCACAGTTTGCTACTTTTTATTCATAATTTGTTCTCCTATTTTGAATAGCTTTGTATTTCCTCTTTTTAACCCTATATTTCACCTTTTTGGGGGAGTCTGATAACAATTTTTAAGTAAAATGCATTATACATTAATGCGTGTTTTTTGAAATCATTTTCAAGTCACATTTAATCAGTTATTGTACATTTCAGACTCTACCTTTCTTTGAAACATAATGTGTTAAATATTACCCAGAAGTTTTGTCAGCGGATGAAGGAATACGATGTTGTTGCAGAAGGTTTCTTGTCACTTCCAAACAATACAGCATTATTTTTGCTTTTATTTTGCAGCTTCACATGACTTTCTTCATGTTATTTCTACTCCCCAAACTTTTACATCTTCAGAAATACCAGGCACTGGTAAATTATAATAATATTCTTTCAGAAGCATGCTCTGATGATTGGTTGCTGATGAAAAGTTTGTTGCTGCTTCTGTGTTGATAATTTCAGACAGCTATTGCATACTGCTTGCCTTGAGTGTTGCCTTACATCTTATTTTTTCAATTCCGATATCAGCATCCTCACTCCTGTGATCAGGCAGAGCACAAGTTTAAAGCAAGTCTGCAACCAGCTTGCAGAATAATGCAGTATTAATCAAAAAGATGTGTCAGAAAAAGATTTAAATTTTACAAGGCTTAAGGCTGTTCCAGTCAAGTAAAATACCACGCTTTTTAGCAAAAAATATTCTTTTGTTTCTTTCATCCTGTCAATTTTTCCCACACAGTTTGCTGTGATTTTTTTCCTGTGTATTGTCTTAAAACAAGGAAGTCAACACAACTAAGACCAGACCTTTCCAACTAAGCTACAGTTTGAGTTATAGCTTTGGGAATAGATTGTTTTTCCTGTAGCCTTAAGTAGGTGAGGATGTCCAAGTTAACATCGTCAGCTAAGTAATTAGTGATGGTATTTGAAATAGACAAAGGAGGTTAAATTTTAAATAAATAAGTACAAACAATAGATGCTTTGCAGAGTAGTGGAAAGTAAAATGTATCTCCACCAGATATTCCTTCTTAATTTACTTACATGAAATTATTTCTCAGGTTTGGTTGTTTGGAGGTTTTTAACAGCATCTAGAGCTACTATTGATTTGGAAATATCCGTATTACTATAGAGCTTCAGCTGTTAGAATGGCATGGGGTAAAACTGATAAGTTGACTTCATTACAGTTTGAAAGATTTTGTTTTCTTTATTTTTTTTTCTCCTGCTGCGATTTTTGGAAGTGTACATTGCTTTCTTTAGTTATCACTATCACAGTAATTCATACGCTTATTGCTGTTAACTAGATTCTCATCTGCGATCATTATTCATCTTTGTAAATGGAGGAACAGAGGCAAAGAGGAGAGTTCCCTTTTTCTGGTTATGTTTGGTTTTCTCATTATTAAGATTCACAGCTGTGGACCTGCATTTCTTAGTTTTGTGGTTTTTTTTCCTGTGCTGAGAGAACTTAATTGTGAGAGGGAATAAAAACCTTACACATATTTCTGTGTAACGTTTCCATAAAAAGGCTGGCCCTCTGACTATGTTCTGGATCCAAAGGTATTTTCATACTATCTGCCATGCATTATGTGCTAAGATTATTAGGTAATAAAAAAAATTTTCCTTAGTATGAATAATTAAGTCACCTGGTTTCTAGATGGACTTCCACACTATCCTAACAGTCATTGAGACAGAGTAATGCCCAGCTGCCTTGCAAGAAATTTTCCCTGCGCTTGCATTTTAACAAAGCAACATCTGTTGGCCAAGTCCTGAGTTATACAGGTAGCTCTGAGGCAATTAAGCCTTTTAACACGAGATTATCTTTCCAGATTTAGGTGAAAGGAGGCCTATTCCTTCGAGATTCACTACATCTAGCATGCCAGAAATGCCACCAATCTCAGCTGGTAATAATACCTGTCTTCTCTGTAGTTCTCCTCACATCTAGGCAGTCTCTCAAAAGACACAGCAATGCTCTGCTAAATGGAGGGTTTATTCTGACTTGCTCTGTAGAAAGCTGGAGAGACAGAAACTAGTTACATCTGCTGCAACATTTGAGGCATTTGGAATGACATACTACAATTATAAGATTAACTTTTTTTTTTTTTTTTTTTAAATGCGGGTAAACAGTTAGCTTGTTTGGGTTTTCTTGTGAAGCATTCTTTGTAAAAATGGGGATAGATATATATAGATGTATAGATATATAAATATGTATATATATGTGGAGGCCCATCATTAGGAATGGTTAAATAAGTTAAAATGCCAAATTTGTTCCTTTTGCACATTGGCAAAGCTCTTTCACAGGCAGAAGAAAAAATTATCTACTGTTCTTAAGCAGATGCAAACACTTTGGTTATTGAGTCATTGAATGTTGCTAGAAAAGAATCCAGTCGAAGAAACCTGAATAGTAGGATTTCCATTTCCAAAGACTGGGAATATCAAAATATCCCAGAGGAATCACTCAGCAGTATTTTCTTATTACACCAGCCTCATCCAAGGACATGTTTGTAAACTGTTGCAAGTCTTGCCTGCCTTAAACCTGAAACTAAGCCCAAAGCAATGGGCAAATATGCACAGTGCTAATGAGTACCAGATTTGACACTGCTTTATGTACTAGGTTGTGCATTCTCCCTGTGCAAAATTAGGATAACAGGATATGAAGAGATCAGCAAAGGGATTTGTTCTTCAGTGTGCATATTGATGTTGAGTTGTACAAGTGTAAGTTGCAAGATGTGCTAGAATTCTGTGGAAAGTTTTTGTTATTTTGCTTGCTTGCAAGCATTTATGTACAGAAAGATAAATTCTCTACACTGTTTTTTATGGTGCCAGGTATAACAATTGCTGGCCCATAGAATGAAGGCTTTCATTGATTGTAGGGAAAAGTGAGATCAGAGCTTGAATTCTAAATACATAGGTGTGAATCTTAGTTGCCATGTTGCCTCTGCAAGAACTGTTAGAATCTGTCAAGGATGTATAAGGAGTGGTTTGGTGAATTGGATATTTTGGCATTTTTCTGCTGATATAGAGCCATTTAGCTCCTGAGGCTCAGGGAGTATTGTGTAAATTGCAACCACGGCGAGACGCTTGAGTGCAGGTTTGAGTCCCAGGGCACTGCCAGGAAAGGGCACGTGTGGCCCTAAATACAGACAGGTGTGGGGCTGTGAGCTGGTGCTGCTTGTACTGCTGTGGCAAGGCTGAGTGGATATCTCAAGATCATTTCTGTGTCTGTAGCGACTGAGAGACCGGCCCTGGAATCGACCACGTCTGCTTCACGGGCAAGCACAAGGAAGGGTAAATAGCCAGCGATCCCCTCCTTCACTGCTTACTTTGGCAATGCTCTTCCCTGCAGTGATGAGCCTGTTCACATGTGCTGCTGCTCCAAAGAGTGGCTCAGGGATGTGGCTGGAGCCTTGTGGCTCCTTACTAAGAATTATTCTAGCTGTAAATTTCCTGGGGAACCATTTCTGGGTTTCCTCTCACGCCTTGGCTGCCAATGCCAGTTGAAAGGCGGCGTTGGGGCACCACGGGGAGAGAAGCTGCCACGTGGTGGCCTGGCCCAAGCAGGGCCAATGCCCTTCTTTATAGCTCTGTCTTGATGTGACCTGTGTGGGGACCTGAAGGTGCTTTCTGTGTTTGATCTTAGCTAGTCGAAGACGAAGGCCAAAGTCCACCACTCCCTCCTCCCTGACAACTCAGCAAACTCTGATGGGTAACTAGCAACAGCCTTCTTTTCCCATTGTCTCCCATCTCTCTCACTTCCCATCACACTCCCACCCCAAACCACCTGGCATCCTCATCATCTTCCATGCAGAGGATGAAGACTTGTTGGTGCAGCTTGGCTTGCCAAAGCACTGGCCACACTGGTTCTGCAACTCTCTTGTTTGATCCCACGCTTTCTCCATGGCTGATGAGCATTTTCTGCAGGAAGCATGTGACATTCTGCAGAGAGACAGCATTGTTGCACTTGGCCTTCAGCTCCATTCCCCTGCTTCTTTGTGTTTGGGTAGTGGGTGCTGCTTTGTCTGATGCATTCAAACACGACAGCGTTCCTAAGAGGCAAACCCAGCTGGGCTGGCACCAGAACACTGCACAGCAGTTCAGCCACCCTCCAGGCATTCCTTGGGCAGGACTGCTCCTCTTGGCTGCCTCACCACTGACTTTCAAGGTGGCTGGTTTTCTTCTGCCCATGCCTTCACATTGTCATCACCAGGAACTCGGAATGCTGTGCTCCGCTGCTGCTTTTGAGGTCATGTTATGTTTTTTGAAATCAATATCTCATTCTAGCTTTTGGCAAATATTGGGATGTTTCTTCATGGATTAAGACACTGGCAGACTCTGATACTAGCAATATTTCTTGCAGATCTGACAACTATGTAAGGCAACACCTTCCCAAGAGATATTGTTGTGCTTTTAGCCAACCTGTTATTTCTCTTGGGCTTATATTGGGATAAAATTTCAGTGTCGATATAAATAGGGCCATACATGCAAACCATATTTACTTCAGGCATTGACTTGGCAACAGTGGTGGAGATGCTTGTGGCAACAGCTTCTTTCACACTGGCAGGTGTGCAAAGCCAGTCCTGGGTCCTGGCAGTGTTTTGTGGCCCATGGGGTAACAAAGCATTATGTGAGCAGGCTGATGTGCCTACAATCTGAAGTTGAGCACAAGTTAAAAATGTAATGACCAGCATCATTTATGTCTGGAGCAGTCTTGCTTTCATATCAACTGAGATATTTCACACACTTCAGGATCTTTTCCAGGGAATTTAAATTCCTTCCTTTGCATTACTTGAAGTAATTTTCTGAGTTTTCTTGTTTTTACAGTGGAGAAATCAGATACTTTTAATTATAACAAGGCATATAAATTGGCTGGGCTAAGGATATTCGTTTCTGTTTCCCTGCCTGGTGATGTTGTCTGAATCACTTTTTATGTTCTTTTATTTTTGCCAAATTTTTAAATTGGACTTTTTCCAGTATCTTCATCTCATAAATTTGCTTTCTCCTTGACTCCTCTTGGCCAGTGTTCTTGTACTTTTTCAGTCTTGCATTCCTTCTAACCACAGGGGATTTTTTTTTCCATATTCCTTGTGTCATTCTTTCTAAATTTTTGCATTATATTTGTGTGGTTTTACACGTCTTTGCATGTTAACATCTTTCTTTTTAAAATTCTGCTAATTTTGCAGAATAAATTTTTTTTCTGTTCTTTATTGTTTGTACTCTAAACCATTGAGTCCATTGTTGCAGATGATGCCATGGTGCGACGGTTCATGTATTTTTTAAATAATAAGCCACCATTTTTTTCCAACCTCAGATGACTTTCTTCACGTTACTTCCACTCCCCAAACTTCTACATCTGCAAAAATGTCAGAGCGAGAGACTGGTAAATGGCATTTATTTTACTACCAATCCTTGATTTTTTTTTCTTGAAATTCAAGTGATACAATTCTGATGTCTGTTATATATCCTGTATTTTTAATGTTGCCTCCAGTGGTCTTTCATTTGTTCGTTATGGCTTCATGTTATTTGTAATAATTACCAGTGTATAATTAGCAGTTCTAGCCTCAAGTAAGTGATCCTGATACCACCTGGCTCTTTCAGGCTAGTATTATATTACTGAAGGGTTTTGTTGCAGTCAGTGGGGCAGAATTTAGCACATCAGAGGAAACTTTTGGGATCTGATGAATTTTGGGATATCAGCGTAGCAGTTATCATTTGTGGGGGAAATGTTTTGCTTTACGTAGTAGACACCTTTTAAAGAGATTAGTTGGTTAGACTCTGGTTTCCTGTGATAACTTCTTAAAGTAGTCTCTAGTATTTAAAAGGCTGCTGCAATACAGCATTTTGCTGCCAGAAGTTATTTTTACAGTTACTTCTGCTAATAATTTATTATTTCCCTCCATGTATTCATGAAGAATATAGGTTTTTTAGGCACAATTTATCCATTTGTATTTGAGTGTCAGATTTTCCCATAATATAGTCATAAAAGATAGTAGAAGGTTGCCGTGAGGTTCTCATCCTTGATTCTGTCCATGCTAGCATGATTTAACAAGTGACATTTTATTGCATCAGTGTGTCAAACACCACTCTTCTGGGGATCAATCAAATGGAATTGACATCGTTTGTCATCTGAAGATCAGCTAATTGCAGCATACATATACTAATTATGTTTTCTCTAGTCTTATTTGGTTACAGTTTGGTCAGTGTTCTTTTAGCTTGTCTTCACAGATAAATTTAGAGAAGTTTTTATCTATTGCAGGATTCACACTGAACACAGACATGATACAGCTGTACCAGTACTCAGTGGGCGGTGCTGACAGTTATCTCGCCTCTGCATAAATGCAGGATTTTTGTTTTCTTTTGAAGTTGAGAACTCTATCTATCCAAGGTCATTTCTATCTTCCTTAGACAGAAGGCTTTTAGCAGTTTATCAGTCATGACTCTGCTGTTGTCGGCAGCATTGTTCTCACCAAGTTACCACAGCCTTCTCTCTTGATTTAAACCACTGGGCTATTTAGATTACTTATTACTTGGCCTTACACTTTATTAAATCATGAGTGTTCTTAACATTAACTCATTTTTTCCACTCTTCATTTTTTCATATAATACCACTCATAGAAATTTTTCTTTCAGGCTCTAGGCTGCATAATTTCTCTAATGGAAATGGTGGTCTTAGGGGCTGATAGAATCTGTTTTTCTTTGATTTTTTTTTTTAATTTGTGTTTTTATGAATGTATTGTCAGAAAAACATAAAAATATTTTTAAGCCGTTTTCTGACAAAGGATGGTCTGTCTCAACAATCCTGCTTCTACCAAAATAGCTTCATGACAGTTGCAGGGAAAATCTAATTCTTAGCCAAAATATGAATTTGTAGGAAAATGTTTTGATATCACTTGTGTGAAAATTGTGTGCATGCTGTATCAAAATAATATTGGGCATTTGCAACTCCTTATTTAAAAGACTTGTCTGGCACATCCAAACTCAAGTGTAGGAGAGATGGGGTTTGCTGTCAGCTGTTGCTATTGAATAGAATTGTAAAATCAGATGCAGACAGCTGGCCTAGTAGCTAATGCCTAAAATTAGATGTTATATATCAAAAAAAAAAAAAAAAAAGTTGCCCCATGAGACAAAAATGGAGTAGGCTACTGCAAATATCAATTAGAAGTGTGTATACAAGAAATTTAAGATAAATTTATGTGCCTTGGATCTGCTAAGACCACCTTATCTAAAGGCTGATTTTGCTTACTATTTGATTTTAGCTACCCAGGGATCAGACCTGAAAATCACTTCTCATCCCTCCATGGAAACCAGAGGGAGCGTGATGGGTAAATAGCTCATAATTCCTCATAATTCCATGAGCTTCTCCATTGCTTACCCTCCCTTCCAGCAGCTGTGGAGGGTGCCAAGGTTCATTCTGACACGTTGCTTCGAAGGCTGCTGGATGCTGGGCTTTCTCCACACACTCCACCCCCACCTCTGCTCAACTCAGCCATTTCTGTGCAATCTAAGCTGGAAAATAATTCCCCACAGTGATTGAATAACAATCCACAAATAGACCTGTGCTAGCTTATGTTGCCTCTAGGTTTCTTCTGGTAGCTGCAGTTTTCTTTCAAAGAATAAGTACTTTAAAAAAAGAGGCCAGTCAGAAGAAGATTGCCTCACATGAGCTACTGGAATTGATCCTCCTTCATTTCACACCAGCTTCAGTGTTCATGTAACACCTCATTTCTCAGCTGATTTTTACAGCTGCTGTCACCTTGCTTGATCTCACATCAATGTTGTCTTGAACTGCCCAACAGCTACTGGCCAAATACTGTGGATCTGAAGCCAGTTCTAATTTTAACTCCAGATTTTCTTTCAGCTTTTGATGAAAATCAGCACATTACTTCAAGAACTGAAACATCTGGCACCCAAGAAATGCCTTCAGCTGTACCTGGTAATACTTGAAAAATATGATTTTAAATAGAATTTGCCCCAGAAAAATTAATCAAATTTTGGTATATTGTTAGTTAAGTTTAATATGACTCAAAATAACTCCAGAACTGCCATAATTAAGTTGCTCTCTCTAATACCAGACTAATTTAGGAAATTTTGCATGAAAGAGTAAATATTCTCTTCTAATTTTGGCCTATATTCCTGGTATATTTACAAGTCTATATTGCTGTGTTTGGTGTTAATAGGCATGTCTTATTACATGAAGTAGAGTTCTCTTTTTAAGCTGCTATACTGCAGTGGGGTAGAGGGAAAGGTAATATAAATTTTGTTTAAATCCCTGAATGAAATCATTCTAATTTAAAATTGAGTTGAGTAATTCCCATAGAAATAGCAGGAACAATAGAAATTAATATATAGGAGAGAATTATGGAGAATAGACCCTTAAATACTTTAATTTAAATATATTTGAAGCAGTGATTAGGTTAGATATTTTGCTCTGAGAAAGGGAGACTGCACAGGCATGAGACTAATAGAAACAAAAATGTGCAATGTCACATGTATTTGCTGTATTGCTTGAGTACAACCTTGTAAATGAAAGGCACATCACTGAAAACATTTGCAGCAAATTGTTTTTGACCAGACACTTCCATGGTAGATCTGATGCTTCCAAATACCCTTGAAACCTGTTAAACCAGACCTCAGCAAAATTTGACTGGTGGATTTATGGTATTTTATTGACATTTAAATTAATTACACCTAATGATATATAATAATCTATATTGTTTTCCTGATCTTACTTGTGAACGTTTATCCTTTTGGCTTCTTCTACTTCCTCAATTCATAAAATAAGATAACTTACCAGTACCTTACAAAATGTGACACTGAACAAATGCAGTTTTATCAGTGTTCCAGGTTCTGTTTCCTTTAGTGTCCCTGCAAGAAGAAATATTTAATTTCCATTCAATAATGACAATTTCCTCCAAAGTCTATTAGAAGTTGTTACCAAAACTCCCTTGCAGCAAAAAGTAGTTTAGGTTTCACTTTCCTGGCATTGCCACTTGCTGCCCTTTTTCTGCTGTGAACACATTTTCTTCTAAGTTTAAATGGCCAGCCTGTTAAAGGACAGTTTTGTGTCTGTCACTCCTTGCTCAGCAGCTAGAAAGCATTTTTGGTACAAAGCGCAGGAAGATTGATCTTTTTCACCAACTTGTATGAATTTCTTCTTTCTGTTGGTGCAATTTAATCTCCAGAAACTGTAGAAGAAGATTCTCAGGAGTTCTGTCTGGCATCAGATACTGAATCTGCTTGTCACCATATTAGGCCTCATGTCTTTCTCTTCGTTCATTAAGTACAGAAAGGACTTTGAAGTGTCCAGTATTTTGCTTGTGTTTGCAGTGACATCATCTTGAACAACACAGCTTGTGTGTTTGCTATCCCAGCAACAGTCAGATTCCTCAGCACTTTAAATCCAGATTTTCTGTGCAGCTCTTAATGAAACACAGACAGTTTCACAATTCCCATCTAAAGCATCTGGAGTCACGGAAATACCATCAGCTCAGTCTGGTATTGACATTTCTTGCAGACTGAGTGTTCTTGAATTATCCAAAGGGTGCTTTTGGTGAAATGTGGATTTCCTTTACTTTGGGGATAAGAACTGCAAGATAAAAATTCTGCATCGGGTACTATTTTTGTTTAAGATAATATCTATGATGTTTAAAATATTGGATTATGATTTTCTTTCCAAATTCTGAGTTCACTTTTACAATTTACAACACTAATTGGTAGTATTACCTATGATGACCACTGACCAATTATGTATTACCTAATGTAATAGAACTTTACCATGAGATACTGTAGGGCTTGTAACCAAACTATAATTTCTCTACTATATGCAGTGTATCATGATACAGATAGCTGTATTACTTCAATTCATACCCTTTTTTGTTTTCTATTTACTTTCTTATCACTAAAGTGTATTTCTGTGGTTACTGGTGTTTAAGACATCATCCTGATCAGTTACAGTGTTAGGGGCAGAGAGAAACATGTACAGGAAATTCTCTTTGGGGATTTATCTTCTATAAATATTGTTCATATTCAGTAGGGGTTTTAAAACAGCTTAATGGTTGTCCAAGCTTTAACTCCTGAAGTTGCATAGAATATTCAAACATATTTCTCATTAAAGAGGACTCTCCAACTATGACAAAAATCCATGTAGGGAGATTAAAGGTAGCACAGCGAGCATTGCAAACCCAAGTTCATGGTTAGGGGTCTTTTTAAACAGCTTGAGTCTTGGTTGTCTAGATAGATCTAGGGAAAAAGAAAATATTTATTTAGGGAGATGCAGATTTGTCAGCTTTCTGCATGTTAGTGATCAAGCCAATTTCTTTTGTATTCTCTTCCTCTCTATGAAAAATTTAATGCTGAACATAGGAACTCTCCTTTTTTTCTCTGGTATACTCTGAACCTTGTCTTCTACTGCAGACCTCTATAGATATTGTTAAACCTTCTGTAGATCCCCCTGTACACGAACAAGCAGGTACTTTTATATTTGCCATCTTAACAGTTATGTTGAACACCTCTTTACACCACTGGTAGGCAAGGAGAAGACATTCAGAAAATATATTTGTGAAACTCTTATTATCCCCATTTTTCAGCAAACAAAATGAAGATGGAGAGGACAGTAAGTAGCCCTGTGCCACTGAAGTGTGTAGTCAGATGAAATGGGAGAAATTTCTGAAACTCTCTCAATCCACCCCTTGTCAATCTACCCTAAAACTTCTGATGCATTTTTGAAAGATTATCTAGGACTGGAGGAATCCAACAGAATTCTTTCAGAAGAAGAACTCCATGTTTGAAATGTTCTCTTTGTTGGTCCAACAGATTTGTGCTCTTCTACTTTTCCTGTACTGTGTTCTTGCAAGTGTAGTGACAGTTCCCAAACTTTGATTCCGTTTTCTGAGATAAACTGTATGGCAATCATCTGTTTGTGTTAGGAAATTGTTCTGTGCTTTTATGTGAAATGTTTTTCTTTTTCAATAATACATTCTAAGACAAGAGAAGGGATTTTTATTGTGATCTTTGCATTCAGTGTTGTCATTTGCGTATCTGTTCCTGCATGTTTGTGCAGTAAATGTGACTCTTCTTGTATCTAATCCTTGTCTTCCAGTGTCAATATGAGATTCTGTTTGTTCAAAGTACATCCTATCTGTTCAGAATGAAAAACTGTATATCAATCAATATATTCTGTTAGAGATTCTTACAGATTTTGGTTAAGAAAGCACAATTTCGGTTTTTTGTATCAATGTGTCCAGCTCTTCATGGAAATCTTTACGTTCTCTTTATAAAGGTATAAAGGTTATACTTTTATGTATTTTTCAGTGGAGAACCTATTGTTTTTGTTTTGTTTTGTTTTTTGGGGGGTTTTTGTTTGTTTTTTTCCCCAGTCATATATTAGTTTAGACCCAAAATTCACATTTTTAAGTGTGGTGAAGTATATAATAATCAGAGCTAGTTAATAGTTTTTCAGGTTAAATATAAGGTGGGCAGTATCTTTGAAGCAAACAAAAGTTCTGGCTATATATTCATTGACTAGTTTGCTATTTATAGTAGGAAAATCTTTAATGCCTGAAAAAGGGTTTTGGAATGTTTCATTTACTGCAGTTAAAAGGCAGCTCTGGAGCATCATGACTGCCACTATTGTACAATAGGAGCAGTGTTTAGCTAGTGGTTGGGGGTTTGTGGTAATATCAAGTGACTACAAACTGTACCAGGATTTCTTTGGTAAAAATACATGAGAAACCACATTTTAAATATTGACTTATTTGGGTGTGATTGAAGTAATGTTTCATATGCATAGAGAGACTTCCATAACATCTCAAGAGAGTTTCCATCCCTAATCTTAGCTCTCACGAGACCAGTTCTGGAGCCCACATCTTTTCCATTCCTGAAAACCACGAGGACAGTGATGGGTAAACAGTGATTCCATCTTAATTTCTATCATTTCACAATACTTAAATAAGAAAAGATGTATTTTAAAATTTAGTCCAAACATTTCAATTCTTTTACTGATAGTGGAAATGCCAAACATTTCAGCAAGATGGTCAGTCTTTTATGTAAATGATGAGATACTTAGTTATTAAATTTCTCAATTACTCTTCCTAATTTTCTGCTCTATAGGCTTAGTTCAGTAAAAGATTAACTGTCTGTATACTACACTAACTCAACTAAGGCCTCCTGATTTTGAAGTGGAATAACCTTGTAACGAATGTAAATATTTATTTAAAAGAGCTGAGTGTAACATGGACTTTATTGACACAGTTCTGTACTGACACAGCTTAAAAAAAAATTCATCTCTATTTCTGAAGGCAGTTTTTTGTTTTAATCTTAGTTACTCAGAAACCAAAGCTGAAATCTACTTCTCCTCACCTTACAAGCCAAGGAACAGTGGAGGGTAAAAAGCTATTTTAATTTTTGTCTTTTTCCTTGCCATCATTTGACATAATTTTCAACCTGCTTTGAGCACCAAAAGTTTGTTAATGCACTTTAAAACACTTGCCATAATAATGATATAATGATGATGTTTGAACATATGCTTTTTTCCATCACCTGAAAAATCAGTTTTGAAGGGACCAGTGACAAAAGAATTTGTCACAGAATTGCTGTGTGAGTCTATGTGCAGTTGATATTTTGAAAATTCTGTCTAGAATGAAATATTCCAATATGGCAGAAACATAATTTTCCTTCTATTTACTGATGTGGATTTTTTCACATACAGAATTTTTCTTATCTTTTTGAATGAGAACTAAAGTTCAAGCTTGATGAATAGGCATGTTAATCATTGGCTTAGAGGCTAACTGTAAGGAAGAAAAGGAATTCTATTTCACAGGGAATTGCAAGGCCTTTCGTGTGAATGATGAGAGCTTCTATTTTCTGTTAAATGTAAAAACAAGAATGGTGAAAACACTAAGAAAATACTTATTTGCAAAAATTACTGAACTTTTAAGAAAGGTTGGAGTTATGACTGAATATTGATAGCTCAATGTGCATTTTATTCACCCATGTTAGAAAAATTACTAATTAGTACTTGCTGCTGCTTGCATTGGAGACATACACAGCACTTGTCAGCCTGACTTTTGAATTCTAAGACGAGTCTTGCCTAATGCTCTGTCTGCATTTCCTGTTGGTTTTGGATCTTCCAAGGATGTATAAGGAGTGGTTTGGTGAATTGGATATTTTGGCATTTTTCTGCTGATGTAGAGCCATTTAGCTCCTGAGGCTCAGGGAGTATTGTGT
>VYXF01008048.1:103479-136083 GCA_013397295.1 Polioptila caerulea | reverse complement strand
TGTGGGGACCTGAAGGTGCTTTCTGTGTTTGATCTTAGCTAGTCGAAGACGAAGGCCGAAGTCCACCACTCCCTCCTCCCTGACAACTCAGCAAACTCTGATGGGTAACTAGCAACAGCCTTCTTTTCCCATTGTCTCCCATCTCTCTCACTTCCCATCACACTCCCACCCCAAACCACCTGGCATCCTCATCATCTTCCATGCAGAGGATGAAGACTTGTTGGTGCAGCTTGGCTTGCCAAAGCACTGGCCACACTGGTTCTGCAACTCTCTTGTTTGATCCCACGCTTTCTCCATGGCTGATGAGCATTTTCTGCAGGAAGCATGTGACATTCTGCAGAGACCACGTTGTTGCACTTGGCCTTCAGCTCCATTCCCCTGCTTCTTTGTGTTTGGGTAATGGGTGCTGCTTTCTCTGATGCATTCAAACACGACACCGTTCCTAAGAGGCAAACCCAGCTGGGCTGGCACAAGAGGACACACCTTGCCATTGCCATCATCTGGAACTGGGAATGCTCTGCTCTGCTGCTGCTTTTGAGGCCGTGTTAGGGTTTTAAGATCAAAACCTCATTTCAGCTTTTGGTGAATCACAGGATGTTTCCTCACAGTTTGAGACACCAGCTGCCTCTGGCAGTAATGATATTTCTTGCAGTTCTGGTAGCGATGCGAGGTGGGAATTGTCCCAAGGGATATTATCATGCTTTCAACCAACCTGCCACATCTCTTGGGCCTAGATTTCAGGAACAGCTGAAGTGTTGAGATGAAAGGGGCCATACATACAAAACCATATTTAATTCCAGCATTGGCTATGGCAACTCCACTTCTCTTGTCACGTGATCTCTTCTTCATATTTCTTCTAGCATCTTCATCATTTTCATCTTCAGTGCATTTTCACACATTTACATTAGGAAATTCATGGCATATTCATTTAAGATATTTTCCTTTCCTGAATCCCTAGTCTCTTACTAATGTCTTGAAAACTGTTCAGTCTATATGTTCAGATGATGCCAAAAAATGTTTTGTTTTGGTTTTGTTTTTTGTTTTCTTTCCAGCTTCACTGGACTCTAATCATATTAGTTTCCTGTCCCAAACTTCTGCATCTGCAGAAATATCAAAAACAGAGACTGGTAAATTGTATTTATGAGACTTCCCTTGCTTATTATTTTATTTTGCATCAAGGATGTTACACTTACAGGCTGTTTGCTCTGATTGCTTGATAACTGAAGCAGAATTTCGTTTGCAGAGTCTGATAGGCTCTATAATTACATGGTGATATTTTGTGGTTTAGGATCAAGCACAAACAAAACCACAGGAATTAATATTTTTTGTGTGGTTTTAAGCTCTTGAATAGAATAGGACCAATAGCTAGATGGGTTCATTATCAGTTATAATGATACGTTCTTGACTGGGCATTTCATCATGGGGGCTTTTCTGTTGCCTGTATCATATACATTGTTTTTCAGTTTTCTCTATTCATAAGACTTTTTTTTCAGGTTATGTTGCTATTGCACCTTGAAACTTTTATAGCTTGGGTCACAGGTATTCAAGAACATATTTGTATTCATTGCAAAGGTACAAATGTGCGAGAGACAAGAAGAAAAATTATCCTAAGCCTGGCAGTCAATATTTCAACAGTTTTGTGATAGATTTTCTGCCTCAGTCTATCTCTTTAATATATCACATAAGTTGTGTTAATTTATTTTATGTCAATTAGATAAAATACCACAAATGACAAATTGCATGATGTATAATTTGTTAAAACCTGTAAGTCAAAATACTGGCTTTTGCTATATTGAAACATGCAAAGCTTTGGCAATAGAAATACCTGGTTGTACAAATTCATATTTGCATGCATTTAAAGCCTTGCATACTTTCTATGGGTGCAGGTGAAGTCAAAAGCACAGGTTTTTTCATATTACATGGGCACAGATCAATTGACTCCTGTTGATAAATCTGCTTTTAGGGAGACTGCAGCTCCTTTCAGGGTGTGTCTATTAGGTACATGTGACATCTTCAAAACTTTGAAATTTTATTACTTTCATTTGAAGTTGGGAAATTATGATACTCATTGTAGTGGTGTTGGCATCTTGCAAAGCAATGTAAAGCAATATTTCTTTTTCTGGTTTTTGTCCCCCTTGCTATGTCTGCGTCAATATGAATCTTTCTCAGGGATATTTACATTTTTCCACAGTTACAAGTTCAGCTGACCTGGAAAAATCTGTATCTCCACTTTCCAGAACACCTCATGTGCTAACAACAGCTGCGGGTAATAGTAATGCATTAACTTTTCAGTTAAACCCCTTTTGGTGTTTGGACAGCCATTTTTGAATTTTGTTAATCCTGGATATTTCAATCATCTTCCATGTTGTCTTCTGTGTGAATCATGATCATTGAAAGCATCCTTTTTTACATGACAGCTTGTGCTTTCTGCTGAGAAACTCACCTGGTAATGTTTCTGATCTCACATTCATTTCTCAAAAAACTTCTAGGGCTATTTTGAGATATGCTTACATGAAGTAAGCCTGGTTTAATACTACTGCTGACTAAATCTTAGTAAGAATTCTAAAATAACTTGTTGTTTTCTTACAAGCATAATTGTTATGTGCTCATATAGAACACATGTTTTTATACCAAATATTGTCTTGCCATCATAGAAAGTTCTTTTCTTACTATTTTTTTTTTTTGCTGTTTAGTGATTTTTTTTTAACTTTACCCTTGTTTTTCTTGCACATATGACAGATTATATGACATTAAAATTCCTTTTAAAATATTGAAACAAAACAAAGCACAGACAAGAACTAAGGCAGGTGCTTTTCCATGGAAATAAACTTGCAATGCTTTTTAGGTTTTATAGTTTGGGAAATAGGTGGTTGAGTGCTTTATTATTATAATTGTGGTATTGGAAGTTTTTAACTTTGTATTTTCTGGGTCGCTTTAGGCTACATGGACCATATGATCCAAAGCAATATTAGCTTTGGTTGGCTGACAATTTAGTTTTAGCTTTCACTTTAAGCCTTCAGCTCACACTCTAAACCAATACTGCTCCATTCCTGAGGTAAGGTGTGCTCATGGTGAAGTGCAAATTAGGTGTGCTATAACATATCACATTTTTTGGTTGTTTTTCTATGACCAAAAAAAGCTGTGTGTAGAATTAATAATCATAGATAACATGATTTGGTTTTTTTATAGTTTTCAGTGGTATTCAGCCTGTTCTTTCAAGTCCTGTGGCACCTAGTAAGCCTGAAATAGCAGAAGCTGGACCAGGTACAATAATCTCTACCTAGTTCTTAATTCAGTAGCTCAAACCATGCTCTAAAACTCAACTGAAATTAATACACTGCTGTTATTTTCAGTGCACATTTGGATTAGCCCCTAACAGCTGATTTCAATTTTATGTTGCTGCTAATAGTTGAACTTGGTGTTTTCTCACAGTTATAATGAATATGGCAACTCACAGTCACATGATTCAGTATGTTGAAAAATATGCCACATAGATAATTGAGAAAACAGTATTTGTAGAGTAGTTCTGATGAAAACACTCTGATGTGAACTATATTGCATTTTATTGCTGAAGCATCACTAAAAATGTTGAGTGCATCCTTAACAGCATGAAATTGGTTAACAGTTAGAGACACTCAGTGGTTTTGGACTGAACAGCTGGATCTGTTGTCAGATTTCTATTCCAAATTTTATGCTTTAATGTGTGACTAATTGATTGTTCAACATGTCCTCTTCATTAAATATCTACATTGTACACAATACCATCTCCCTTAAGTTTTGGACCACAACTCAAAATGTTCAAAAGCTCTACTTAGAATCTTACTTGACAGTGGTTGAGATCCAGACCAGTTGCAATGAAGGTAGGAAGAAATAAATATCCAGAATTTTTGCACATCACAGATGCCCTGATTGATAGTCACTGAAGTTCTGTGCAGTTCTGAATTTCTCCCAAATGCATACTAAACTGACAAATGTCACAAACGTTAGTGAAATATTTGTTGTTCTTTTTAAAATAAATTTATTTTTGCTCGTGAAGAAAGAGTTTCTTCCATTAGCTCTTTCCTCTCTTATGACTGTCATCATTTCTTCCAGCAGCAACAAGTGAATCCATTCTGGAATCTTTCACACCTAAAACTTCCCGTCCTTTTCAATGGCCAAGGGTAACATTAGGTAATGTTTTCACCTAGTGAAAAACTCCTTGTTTGTTTTGAGCACTCCATCCCATATGAATGCATTCCTTCCACACATCATTTCACGTGCATAATCATTCTTTTTCCTCATTAGAGAGTCTTGTTCTTCCATTATCATTATATTGATTGTTCTTGACATACCTGTGTATGCAAACACGATTCTGGGTGGATTTACTGTCTCAGAGAAGTAAAACTTGTCTCTTGCATGATAAAACACCATCATCTCTTTATTAGTGTTCTGTCTCTTTTACTCCCAATGCACATGCATGTGCTGATTGTCTCTGGTATGCAAAGCTGTCAAAATGGGAATTTTGATTGTTTTGGACTCACAGAATCTTATTTCTGATCAATGCACAGCATTTCAGTGTCATCTCCATTCCACATTCAAAATCTGCTTTCATCATCTGGCTTTGACATTCCATACTAAGTTGTCTTCAATATAAACTTGTGACATACTGTTTGTTGTGGGAAATGCTTGTTAAACAATTTTTCATTGCAAACTGAGCTCTTTCTTTCAGCTCCAAAAGAAATACCACTTACTCCCCCTAAACCGAAACCATCTGCTACCCCAGAAGTACAACATGTGAAACCTGGTAATTGTGCATATCATTTTCATGAGTTGGTATGCAAAGAGATATGTTCTCTAAAAATATCTAGACAAAACTTCCTAAAAAGGACAGGACCTATGCTATACATGAGCATCCTTACTAACTCATCATTCTCAAATAGGTTATTAAGGCTCGTTAACCTAATGAGAGTTAAGGTCATCAGTTTTATGCATTTCAGTCCAGTGATAAAAATATAAACCAGTTCTCTAGTGCTGTAACCTTTTTAAAGGACTGGGATGGAAAAAAGATTCTGAGTGGCACTAGGGTGTTTTAATATTACTCTTAAAAACAATAAATATGATTATTATTTTTATAATCTTCTTTGTCACTCCCCATCTCCCATTTTCACACAGACGTACTATGGCAAAGATGATATCTTTGCTAATACTGCAGGAACACAATCATTGTGTAGTGTATTTTATGCCTTTTGATCAAAAAAACAGACCTCTACTAATTTTCTTTGGATTTGGGATTAAGGAAAATCAATTTGCCTCCTTTAGTGATTCAGGTACTGGACCAAAAAATATTATGCTGTGGATTATTTGAGACCTAAAATGTTTCTGTTCTCATGTCTTATAACCAGACTGTTCAGTAAAAAACAGGAGCTGCCTTTATTGTCTTATACCTCTCTTACAATTAACTGCAGGTACTGATTTCGGATTTTCAGCAAAACATTGGCCCTTAGACGTTTCCTTCCATGTAGATTCTCCAGTGTTCATTACAGACTACATTCTTTTCTTCCTCATCTCTCCTTTATCACTATTTTCCCATAACAGAAGAGAAATTTATTGGCTGATTGAATCAAATACAGGATAAAAAATTTCTTGAGAACATAAATATGGGGAAGGAGCTTTAGAAGCACACACTCACACAGGCATTCCGTGTGCAATTTCATAGGAAACAAAGCTGAAAGGAGTCTAGGGTGCTACACATGAGAGTAAGGCTTATCTAGACCCAGAGTAAAAAAAACAACTCTCCTGAACCATTGGAATGATAACACTTCTGGCTTCATGTTGATACATCTGCTGATTGGTTTAATTACACTTGAACTTTTTTCTTCTAGCCCCTAAGCCACCACTTTTGGAGCCTAAAACTTCTCAGACTGTTGAACAACCAAAAGCAACCCTAGGTAATACATGTTTCTGTAGCTGTTAGTCACTCTTCTTTGCAGTCCAAGCCACAGTTCGTACTCTGTTACTTTATTTCATAGCTTTCACTGTATTCAATCCATTTTTCTGAAAGAAGAAGGAAGTTAGGAGACAAGCATTCAGAAATATTTTTCTAAACTTAGGAGAAAAAGAATTTTTTTCATGCAGTTTTGCTAGTTCCATGGTACAGTAAAAATTTTTGTCTTCCATTTTGCTGAGAGCTTTTCTACACCAACAGTCTTTATTCAGAAAACTCCTTGGAAATGCAATTGAAATGCCAAGTGTAAAGGTAGTATTGTGGATGTTAATCCCAGAACTCTCAGTGAAGGATTCCTGTGGTATTAGGTTAACGTGTTAATTCTACTGTTTTAGGAATACTTCTGAATGTCATTTTGGCTTGAAAAAACACCTCTCAGTCACTTCATGGCTCAGTCCTCTCTGTTCTTTTTGTAGATGTCAAGCACTTTTCCACTGTGTCAATTGCTATGAAGCATTTTATTAGAAAGCAGTCTCATAGCCTTGCTTTTTAAAAATGTACAAAGTTACTTACCTCTGCCTGAAACTGAGTTTACACTTTATCTGAAGTCAGACTAACAGGCAGATTAGCTAATTACAGTTTAAACTCGTGCATATTTGGTGGAAAAAGGGTTTCTAGGACTCATTGTTCTTTATTTTTACCATTTACTTGATACTGCTAATGTACTTATATTATTCTACTTACGTTGGCTACTTCTATTCCATTAGCAGAATTCAGTGACTGCAATTGTGAAGCAGTTACATTTTTTTTAATTGATTCCATGTTCTCCCAGCTGTTTGCCAGTAATTTCTTTACTGTGCCAAAAATTGAGGATATTTCTATATATTTTTTCTATATATATCTTTTTATGGCTTAAAATTGACCTGGAATTAAAAGGATGAAAAGCATTATTGTTTTATCTCTAAGGTGTGTTGCAAAGATGAATTTGCTGACGTAATGAGAGGAACATTTGAATGTAATTACGAGCGTCAATTGCATATTTAAATGCAATTCCTCACTTCTACAGTGAAGAACAAAAAGGGATTTTGCTGGAGTAGTGAATTCTTAGGAAGATTTTTGAGAAGCCTTCTCGGCATATCTGATTCTGCTATTTACTTTTGTTCCCAGTAGCCATTCATTACTTTACTTGATTTTTTTTGTGATATGGTGGAAAGCACAAATTTATAATCCAATATATTTCTTTCAGCTTCTAAAGAAGCAAAACTCACTACTTCTGCATCTAAACCTAGACCATCTGCCAGACCCCAAAAGCCACGAACTAAACCTGGTAACTAATTTCCATAGAAAACATTTGTTATGGTATATCACTTAACTAGTGCATTTTAGCTTGAATTTCTTCTGTGTGAATGTGAAGCTCAGCACTTAATCATCAGAAAGGTGAGGAATTCCTCTTTGAGGAATATTTTTTTGTATTGAATCCCAAAAAAAAAAAAGAAGCAAAGCAACAGAAATTTTAATTTTTGTATCCCAAATCACAAACTCATGCAGCCAGACATGAAAGCAAATTGCTTTCCAGCTTTTCATTTTGAAATAAGAAGTTTTCCAACATAGTTTGGCATAGGGTCCAGAAAACACAAAATCTACTGTTTTGCTGGTGGTTGTAGCTTCTCACATAGAACCATAGGATTTGTATTGATTTGGTGATCTTTCGTGCATATGTAGACTTACCTGAAACTGAGAAAGTAAGAGTGGAATTTTGTTCTGGAATTCAGTGAAGACATATTTTATGATCCTAAATGAAATAGCACCTTCACACCAAGGTTAAATTTGGTCTATGATGTACGGCTGAGAATAAAACACACCTGGTATTTTCTGGACCTGAATAATAAATAAATCCAGTTGTAAAAATATTTCTAGTGTTACATGGTTTGTAATGAAATTTGAAAGCTCGAAATTGCATAGTTGTTTATTGTAAGAATATATTACTCAATACTGGAAGAGATCAGATGATTTTATTAATTTTTTCCAGATTCCCTGCAAATTATTTTTTGCTCATAAAAAGAAATTAACTTTCTTCAGACCAAATTATTCCCTGTGAAGCTTGTTAAAGGAATGGCACTTATGACTTGGAATTGTCTCAGAATACTGTGCATAATTAGTTTTTTACACTGATTACTACTCCTGCATAATTTTTAGTGTAGGAAATCCAGTATTTTATTACAAGAATAATTACTTTTGTCTCAGCTGTAGATGTCTATGTCTGAATATAGATCTAAGTTCTGCATGTTGTTTTTTGAAATGGTTGAGAAAAAAAGGAACTCATTTGGAAACTGTTGCATGAATTTGTTTTACACCCTGGGACTGCCAAGATCAAGGTTTTATCCTGGTATTTCCACACTGGGTGGCTCTGTAGCAAATTTCAGTAAGCCTACAAAGAAAGTGGCATTATTCCATATTTGTGCACATGCCTCTGGTTTTTTCTTTCCCAGTAGTGGTCTCACGAATCAATCAAGTAGAATCCTAAGACACACTTTTTAACTTTGATGAAGCTTGTCATGATTCTGTTGCAGGCAGGTAGTGAAACTGCCATGTTTTCTGATGTGGCAAATGATATTCTTCTTCAGAAAATATAATTTGAGCTGTGAAATATGCAGTGAATGGGGATAAACTGGCTTTTGGGTAGGTGGCAAAATGGGCAAAAGCAGGAGCCTGTCTGTGTTCCAGCATCACTTGGAAGTTCAGTCTAAATTAGAAACTTGTGTCTTGATAGTCGTTGTCACCTTTCCCTAACAGTGAATCAAAATAATGAACAATATATGCTAAACTCATATTTAATCAATGACTTACTAATAACTGCCTTTGGGTCAAGCAATTAATTTTGGCTCTCGTTATTAATACGATTTTAATGCTTTTTCTGGTAAAGTATTTGCCTTTTTTGGCAGTGGAGGAAAAAAACCTTCATTTTTAAAACCCCAAACATTTAAATCATTTTCAGATTCTCCAGTTAACAAACTGTACATTCTAGTGAAAGTTCACAGTTTCATTCTCTTTCTTGGTATTTGGGTGACTGAATCTGTTATCTGCATGAAAAAAAAAGGTTTTGCCACCAATGTGATCATCCCCAGACATTGTCCTCACTTTTACTATTGTTAGCACAAATATCTCTCTCTAAGCATTCTCCATTTTTCAGAAAAGGAAATTATAATGAATTTTTTATTGTGTACCAAAATACGCTGCAACACTTTCTTTACAGAAAATTTTTTAAATATCTCCAGAGATTGAGACTTCACAACCTCTCTGGACATTTACTTAAATGAACAAATTATGAACAAAATGAAGACATTTTGGAGTATTCTGCCTTCTTAGAATAGTGGCAATAATATCAAATATAAAACCTGTCTAAGCTGTAAAATATGTCAGTAAAGAAAAGAGAGAAAATTTAGAATTCTTAATAATTCAGTCTTTTAAATTTAAACACTGTCCACCCAGATAAACCACTATAAACCTTCATGTGGGGAAATAGAGACTTTTAAATTAAGAATGTGATTTTTTAATCTAAACTGACAGAGTTTTGGAAGTGTTAGGTCTCAGATTTTATTCTATTTAAAAATTATAAGGTAACTTTCTTGAAATAAGTGCACTTGTGAGTCTTAAAATGCTTATGAATTACAATGTAAGAAATTGTTGTTAGATCAAAAAACACAGTTTGAGGCACATTGTGCAATATTTATCCATCACTTTTTCTTTCCTAATTAAAATCTGTCAGGAGGGACAGAGGTTAAGAGCCAAAAGAGAGTAATCAAATCAAAATTTGAAGTATAAGCACAAAGAATACGGAATGATTTTAGATGTATTTAGGAATGAAAATGGATTCTGTTTGCTAAGTCATGCTTCTATCAATTTTGGCTTCGAAATTCTTTATATTTTTCAGGGTATTTGGAGTTTGTTCCCATCAAACCCAATTAAATACTCTAGAGATGGGAAGCTTATTAATTTGATGATCTAAATTGCAGTGGCACTAGACAGTCTGCTGGGATCTTCAGCCTTGCTCTCTGTGACTTTACAGTTATTTACCCCTGAACCCTTTCACATCTGTCCTTTGTATCACTATGGGGAAAAGCCAGGAAAATTAAAAGAAATATTTACCAAAAGAAGTGGAGTTTTCTGGAATGGTTTCTTTTCAGTGGTCTACAGCCATAAAGAGGTGAAAAAAGTTCAGTAAAACAGGAAGGTGAAGCTTTAGAGAGCTCCTCTCCATGTGTTCCTGTAGCATAAATGCACTTTTTTATTTTCCAAAACCAACAAAAGTCACACAGGGTAATTTCAGTAAATTTGTCATTAACTCAATGTTTCCATTTGAAAAGCTTTGAAGAGGTGGATTATAGTTGGGAAGCAAGAGCAGCTAAGCCATATCAGAAGTTGAAAAATATAGTTGAAAATACAGATACACCTGCAATTCTCTTAAGAAAATTCTCTTTATCCCAGCAGCAACCATTCCAGTGTCAGTCACTACTAGGAGTCTCTACACATATGAATGTCCAAAGACTGCAGAGGTTAAAGATTATGAGCCACCTTCAGTCATCCTTCTTTTCATTGCTCTGATAACATGTGCAGTTGAAAACACCATTTCCTGGAGGCTTCTTGCTTATTCATGTGTGGTCCAAACCCAGAAAATGGAAGTATAATCTTGGTGCTTTGTTGTTTCTCTATGTTTCTAATGTAGAGATGTCTTCTACAGAAGTTTCATTTCCATTAGAAGAAGAAAGAATAAGAATTATTGCAATAATAAAGATTTTATGGAATGTAGAAATAACAATCTGAAAATGACATTTAAAAACTACACACTGCTAAACGATTCCTGCAGAAGGAGTTTTGTGGCATTTTGCTTGATAATTTCTCAAATATATAGAAAACACTGCATTTTTTCTATTAATACATCCAAACTTGTGTTCAATTTCAAATTTAAAAAAAGTAATTTTATTTTTAATGAGGAGCATAGTTTAGATAAAGTAATACATGGCATTTTTTTATATGGGAATATGTATTAAGTGATTTGTTTAATATATACATTTTTTATGCAGAGTAACAACAAAGGTCTCTTCTTTGCTGTGAGCCCTGAAATGCTATATCTAATTCAAAGGAAATTTTAGTTATTGTTTGCATTCCCTGTGCTGATTTTATTCTGAGAAGGGCTTCAAGATGTTTTCAGCAGTCTAGCTTTGCTCTTTAAAACCAGGATGAAGCTGGCTATATATATGATGCTTCACAGGACAAGGACAGCTTTAAGCCTTAATTAAATGATTTAATAAAATATAATCAGTTGGTTTGGTCAATTAGCAACAAATCACTTAAACTCATCGTTTTCAACTGCAACAAGTTCTACACCATGAAATACTCTCAAAACTCCTCTAATGGCATTGATTTCTCAAGGTCAATGTCACATAACCTTTTCTTAGCATTGCTTATTAAGTCTCTCCTCTTTGCCTTTGACTACACTATGAGGAATTAATTTTGCTGCAGAAGAACATCCAGCTCTTTGATTATCCATCAAATGGATATTCATTGCTTGTTTCATTCATATCCAACAATATTTCATGTCTTAAACACAGAGTACAATTCCATTTTCTGTGGTTATTCATTGATATGGACAGAGGGTCATTTCCTAGACTTCATTTCTTCATTGCTGAATGTGAATGTCCATTTACTTGCAGCTTAAATGCTGGTTTTCACCAAAAAAAAATTTCCCCATTATCCAGAATACTCATTCCTCCCATTTGAAGCCCAAATGATCTGCTAAGATCAAAACACCTAAAGCTAAATCTGATAAGGCACTTATTTTGAAATTATGTACTTTGAGACTTGCTATTAGTGAAGAAAGTAAAGGAACTTGAACTTTTTTTTTTCTCAAGGTGGGGAGATGAACCTTTTTTGTTTGGGGGGATAGTACTTGTACAAAAAGAAACCATATTGCTCCAGAAGACAGTTTGCAGACCTAACAAATAATATAAATTTCTTTTTATTATTGGAAGCTGTTTTTCTCTTTGTAAGAACTGACTGATTTTTCAAACACAACCTGAAAACAGAAATTAGTGTTTTGTAGGAAAAGAGTTTGAATTTTACTTCCAAAGGTAACTGATGAGATTGAATAATGGCAAAGTCTTTGGAAACCATATGTAGTGAGAACATTGGAAAAATTAGAGACTTAGTTTGAGATTTCTGTGGAGTATCTGACCAATGTCAGTAGAAGTTAATACTGGTTGTTTTGGGTTTTTTTCCTCATTTGCAGCAATACTACAGAATATTGTACTGTGGATGTTAATAGATATGTAATAAATAGTATTAACTCCCTCAATTGCAATGAAAGTTTTATAGTGTTATTTACTGTGAAGCCCATTTTTAAAATGGGCTGTGTAAGAGAGTTTGGGAGATAAGTGAATGTGGGTTATAGAACAGATTCTGTCTTTAGGTGTGCATATCTGTGTGTTATATGCTACTCTACTTGTTTACTGAGAGGGAAGAATTTATGCATTAACATTATTTTAATATCTTTTCCTTATTGCCAAGAAATGTTTGTAGATTCTGCTATCTCATAATTTTTTGTCCCATTTGGTATCGTTTGTGACCAGGAAAAGGGCATGATATATTGGTTTGTTGATCTAAATTGTAAATTGATATGAGAAAAAATGAACAGGCTTTATCAAATTAATTTTTTTCAGGTAACTAATAAATACAGCTCTACCAATAGCAGCCTTTTAGTCCTCTGCTTAATTGCTTACTTTATAGGAAAAATTCAACTATTTTGTCATGGTCAGCCCACTACTTTCAAGTAACAGATTTCAGTTTGGGGACTCCTGACATTGTGTATATCAAGAGTCCCTTGATGTCTCTGAGTTAAACACTGTGATTTCTTCTCTCACTTGTTCTTGGATTTACTGATTTGTACCCATGTAGTTTTGCTTCGATTGCCATCAAGTTTGTCCAATTACTTCTTTCTTATTTTACCTGTATTAATAAGAATTTTAATTGCCCACAATTTAAAAGTCAGCCTGAAGATCCGTATTACTGTGGTGGTGTGTTAGTACCTGCTTTTCTACTTACCACTGGAGTAATTTCAAGTTTTTGGAGTGTGCTCCTTACTCACTTTGTCACACTGATTCTGTTGCAGTCTTGGAACCTACTGCACTTAGAATTGAACCTCCAAGGTCACCTATAGGTAATAGTATTTCCTTGGCAAGCTGTTGTGTTTGCTTTATTTACATCACAGCAAGCATCACTGAAGTTAGCCACCTTATGCCTCAGGATTGTTTCATTTAACCTCATTTTTCTTCTAGGTAATTATCTTGCTTGGCATTCAAAACTGTTGGGTTTATTGCTCTCTTCACAGCTGGAATGTCTCCTTTATAAAAAAAGAAATTATGCTGGCAGCTCTGAATCACCTTTCTTGTAATTATGCTTGTTTGCGCTTGTTCCAGTTTTTATTTTAAAAACACAAACAAAAACTGAGCTTCAAAAATAACTAAAATTCCACTTTCTTGCTTAGATTGGTATAGACATATGAGTATTACCTGACTTGTCTACTTCTCAGTTGCAGGTGTGAGATTTCTGTGCTTGTGTGTCCAGCTGGTATCATATGCTGATTGCTGTGCAATGTCACCAACTCACTGCCCACATTTTCTCTTCCAGCTCCAAAGGAGACTCAACGTGTTCCTTCCAGACCTAAAACTTCACCCAAACCTCACATCCCACAAGCCAAAGATGGTAAACTGCTTTGTAATTGTTTCTAGTACAGTTTATTTTGGATTGAAATGTATTTATGAGCAGCTCTTTAGTTATCTGAGCCAGTTAAAGCAGAATGGGGTTCTGTTCTGTGCTGCTCAGTGATTTAATTGCACTTTTCACAAGCAGTGACATTTGCTAGGTATTTTTCATTGAGCAAAAGAATAAATCTCTGCTACCTCAGGGCAACAAAATGAGAATAATTTTGTTACACTCAGATTAACCATGCTAACTAAAGCAAATACCAAGCAATTTAAGTATGTACTGAGGCTCCTTGGGGGCTATAATTTTTTCCAATGTTGCTTTGCATTGATAGAATAAATCTGTTTCCCTTCTAAGCCACAATTAATTAATTTCATGTCATTAATATTTTCTGCACGAGGGAGTAAATTTCCCAATTATTCATGCATAATTAGTGCTTGCTTATAAGCATTTATTGGCATGAATGATCCTTTACATTGTATTCTGAAATACTGGATTTTTATGTCATTAAATGTGAGAGCAGTTGAACTCAGTAGTAGGCAGAAAAAATTACTTTCTGTCCTATGCTCTCCAGTTGGTAATATTAACAGAAAATTGCAAGGGTCTCGAATATCAACATATATTATCCTTTTGTGTAAATGTGAAAAATCTTAGGATAAACACTTTATTGAAGACCTTTAAATTGTAGACATAGACCAATATTTTTGAAATCTGACATTATCTATTAGATGTGATTTCCTCAGGCAGCAAACAGCCAAAATCCTTGTCTTCTCATAATTTTTTAACCATGATATCCAATTATAAAACATTGTTTCCAAATTATATCTTAAGATGCAATTTCTCATACACTCAGTTTTTACCTTTGTGGCTGTTTTTCATTGCTATGGTAGTCTGGCCTTCTCAGAAATGGTTTATGGTTTTGTCATACAAATGTTATGAGCTTGTATTCATCTGTGTTTAAAAAAAAAAACAACTTACTGTTTCTCCAAGAAGCTGTAATATACAGAATGTTTTCTACAGCATCATCCACTTGTAATTGTTTTAAAAGATCCAAAGACATTTCTTCCTTTTTTTTTTTAATTGAAATCCCTAAAGAAGAATTGACACAGAATTGACACATCAATTTCATATCCTTATGGCCCTAAACCACCCAGTTTTATTTTAGATTCATTCCAGCTGAGTTATATGACTGTGGAATGCAATGCACCATATAATGCCCTTTAATAATAGTTTTCAGTACACAAACAAGTACTGTCTGATTCCAATTGTGCATATAGAGTGCATTTGAAACACATCACCAAGGGAAGAGATTCCTGTCCCTAAAAGCCATTTTCTGAGTAACAGAATTATAATATTTGGATATTTCATTGCAATCTATGGGAGAACAAAGCTCACACTATTTGAAGATGACACTGCTTTCTCAGATACTTATTTTAATACAACTGATTCTGTATGAGGCAGTATACAAAATATATGATTCAGAAAGTAGTGTTAATTGTAAATTTTCAACTTTCAAAACATGTTTTCTGTTTTGTTTCTGACACAGTCCTGGAATCTATAACACTTAGAACTGATCAACTAAAACCAACAATAGGTAACAGTTTTACCTACAGGATAAATCATCTGGGGACCATCACATTTAGCTTTCTTTTTCACTGAGCATCACAAGCACTTCTTCATCGCACTCCACTCTCATAATTTTTTTTACTATTAAAGTTTATTCTGTAAAGGGGGGTTGGTGATTTTTCACTAACAATTCATAACCATCTTTTTCTGGTTTTTTCTCACACAAATGTGTTCTGCAATGTGGATGGACGCACCACAACCTACATTTGACTGCTTGTCTTTATACTCCGTTTCTATCATGTGCTGCTTCACCTTTTATCCTGTCCAACCATACTGGCCTTGTTTTATATTGTCCTGCTACAGAAGTTTTCCATCAGCATGGGGGTCTGTTATATACCAAGCATTCATATTTCTCCATTCCACTCAAGTTTTTGTGATTCCAAAGGGTCCCAAAAGCATGTGTTCTTGTTTAATGTTATGATTTCTGTCAGTATCAGTTCTCAAAAAATTCCAGTAGCTGCTGTAGTTCCTGCTTCTCTCTTATTTTTCAGTTCCTAGAGAACCACAGCATGTTCCTTCCAAACCTAGAGCATCACCAAGCCCAGAGGTGCCACGAACAAAACCTGGTAAGTTAATTGTTTCTTTGCCTTTTCATACTGACATGTGTCTTATGGATTCTACTGTGGTCACTGGAACTTCAGATTTATATTTATTCCTTGGGCGTACATTTGGGAACATTCCTAGAGGGATAAAATCCAGTGACATGTAAAATTCATAAGCAACCTGATAAGTTGAAAATACCTTCAGTTCTTTATTACATTGTAAGTCACTGCAGCAATGGATATTTACTGTACATTTCTTGCAAAGGAGAAGGATTCTGCTCTGGATTTCTCAAATTGAGTGCCTGTTCCTTCTTTTTCAGGCATAAGCTTTCATTCATACCTCTTGGTTCACTTTCCCAGAGCCCTTGCAATGTTCAGGGAAATACTCCCTATAATTGTATCTATTTGTGGTTTTATACCCATATACAACCTTAGGAGAATTAAGGAGGGAGAAAGTAAATTAAGCAACTCACACTTGCATGATGTGAGGTACCCTAGTGGGTTGACCCTGGCCAGAAGCTAAGCCCACACTAACCTCTTGCTCATTCTACCTCACAGTGGTCTGGGGGAGAAAATCAGAGGAGCAGAAGTGAGGGGGGAAAAAAACAAAAACAGGAAAAAAAAATCATAGTTCAAGATAAAGACAGTTTAATAAGGAAGGATAAAAAGAGGGGGGAAAAGCAAGTGGTACAAAGCAACCACACACCACATTCCACAGGCAGACCAGTGCCAGTCTAGGAGCAATGGGTGTTTTGGAAAATTTGGTTGCTAAGCATGACTTTATGTGAGATGGAATATCCCTTTGGCCAGGCTGGTTCTGCTGTCCTGGCTGTGTCATCTCTGAGCATCCTAGCCAGCCCTAGCCCAGCCCTCCTGCCTGGGGCAAGAGTGAAAAACAAGGCGCTCTTGGATGCTGTAACAAGCCATATTCAGCAATAACTAGAACACTGGTGTTTTATCAACACTTCCTTGCTCATGAATCCAAAACAGAGTACTTCTTTGCTATGAAGAAAATAACCTCCATCCCAGCCAGAGCCAGTATGGGTATCCAAGGTACATGGAGTATTTGATGTTGGTGAAGAGATGGGCAGAGAGACAACAATTCAGGTTCCTTTTCTCTCCAGTCTGCACCCATTGCTTGAAAAAAACCCTTTAAATAAGTCAGGAAAGTGCACAAAGCTGAAGACTCACAGTCTCTCTGTGGCTTTTCCAAATCTTTGGGTTTATATTTGGGATCTGTTCTGTATTAAAGCTGTTACCTTCTACTGGAGGAAATTCTGAAGAAGAAAATACTTCAATGTTGAGTTTCAGGGAGGAGTGCCTATCTGCCATCAGCCCTAGCAGGGATGGTATGATTATTGTGGAGACAGTGATTGTACCATTTTGATTGTTCTTGGTAATACTTTGATTTTGTTGTTTTATTACTCTAATGCATTTCTGGAAACAATTAGATTTAGAACTGAGAAACCAAAGGCAACAATAGGTAATGATTCTTACTTGTTTGAAAGGTCACATTGTCTTTCTTCTTCAGCACAAATCATTAGCAGACCTGAAAAAAATTGTCATTTTTCTTTTCATGTTCCTTAATAACTTGACAGTCGAGGTCCTCGGTCTCTTGTTTTCTATGAAACAATCAAGGAGAATCCTTGTTCCTTTCAAGTTGTTATGCACACAAGATAGGGAAATTTCCTTCAGTATTTAATGGTAAGAAGCAGAGAGCAGATCAGAACAGGATCCTAATTATATGTTCTCAGTCATCCTGTGGAGGTAGCACCATTGCAGGTGGTCGTGTGGTTTGGGTGGGCAGAACTGCATCCTGAAAGCTTTCTTTCCCTCCTTCCCTTCCCCTCCAGTTTCATGAAATGAAATTCAGTCCTTCATAGAGGATGGAAAAATAATTCTGTTCCACTCAAACCTCAATTTCACTGTCACAACACAATCACTTCATTGATCCTGGGTCGTATGATTACTCGAGGCAGATCCATTTGACTAAGGCATTTTTGTTACTTGAATTTGGTATTGTGAATCATTCCAGGACAACACCCATTACAGAGCAGTGTATTTGCATTTGAAGCTACTTATTACTTCAATAATGCTTAACCCAGTTTCTTTCTTTCAGCTTCTAAAGATATATATCACAGGCCTTCCAAACCTAAAACATCGCCCAGTCCACAGGTTCCTCCAACTAGAGCAAGTAAGCTTATCAATATTTTGCCCCTTAGTGCATGAAAGCTTCATCACTTTGAAAATTTTCAAAATTGATGAGTTCTCTGAAGATACAGAGATACTCATTGAATAGGCTGTGCTTCGCTGTCTTAGTCAAATTTTGCTGTACAGCTGTCATGGAACAAGACAATCAGCTGGATATTTATATATGTCAATGACACACAATGGAGATGTGTGGGTTAACACTCATCTTGAGCCCTTGCACACAGGAAAATCTGCATCTTGATTTCCTTAGAGTGTGGCAGAATCATTTGTATTTTTGAGTTGCTTCTTTAAAAGTGTAAAATTACAGTACTTTCCTATTCCCAAAACTTTGGAAACAGCTCTCTCCATTTGAAAATTAGTGCTAACTTTCCATGTTTTTTCTGCTTTGACTGTTTTGCTGAAGTTTTTTTTTTTTTTTTTAATGCAGAGTTGATTTAAGTGAGCAGCAGATTTTTGAAATATGAAGCACCTGAGAAGCACAGCTAGGAAGTGTTGGAACTACAGCAGTTTACCCTGCAGAAAGCTCTGTTTGTTATTGCTGTTAGGATAGAAATGTTCATCTGACACTGCATTGTAAAATTCACTTTGTCTTTAGTCTCTGCACTGGCACTGTATTGATTGCACTAACAGGAGATCTCTTTGGAATTATTTCAAAATGACAGAAATAATCCCTAAAAAATTTCTTAGCAGAAAAGGAATCTTCTGATTAATCAGAAAAATCGAAAGACATATGTTGAATCATCATCCTCAACAATGTGTTCAAAACTTTGCACATCTTCACAGGCCCAAGAATCATCACCCTCAATAACAAATTCAAAACTTTGCTCATTTCCACAGGTCCAAAAGAAAGTCGACGAGTCCCTTCCAAGCCCAGGGCATCACCAAGCCCAGATGTGCCACCCACAAGACCTGGTACATACGTTGTTGTTTTATTGTGCTTGAATGTCCGGGGGGTCTTTGGGTTGTCCTTCCTCAGTGAATCAAGTGTTGGTTAACATCCCTTGTTAACCAACAAATGCATTCTTTGATGCTCATTAAATAGGTGTTCAAAGGAAAACAGAGCGGATTTCTATTTTAAAGTCTGAATTTTAGCGGTTACCTCTGCTTTTCAGCCTCATGACCTCTATCGCTGATGAATAATCTGTACAGCAAGGTAGACAGCATAAAAACATTATGAGAAGTTGGAAGAAATTGCATCCCTGACATTGCCTGTCAAAAGGTGCTTAGAGAAGAACCTATTTGGTAGATGAGGGCCCTCATCTGTGACTCTAAATATCTCTAACTGAAACCACTTATCGGTTTGTGTGACTAGGTAGTGGAATTTCACCCTTAAAAATAAACTTAATAGGGATTTGCATACTAATGAACTGCCAAACCTCTGTAACTTCTAAGAGTTCTGAGAGTATCCATTGAACATTATTTTGAGTGAGTGTATATTGAATAATTTAACAAAGAAATAATTTTTTTTTAAGGAATATTTTAAGAATTTTTAAGAATATGTTCCAAATTGAAAACAGACCAGTCATGTAAAAGGGAAGTATTTTTACCACTAACTTATACTCACCACTGACTCTGCATATCTTGTTGTTTTTATAAAGCTTTGGCAGTTAGTGCATTTACAGTTGAACAACAAAAGACAGCAGCAGGTAAAGTTATTACCTTGAGCTGGTCATTATTATTTTTTTACTGCTCCTTGGGCCAAAGCTTATATATCATTAGTCTGTTTTTTACATAATCTGTTTGTGGTTTTTATTTGTTTTCTCTTCTACTAATTGAACTACATTCTACTCTGTTGCAGGTATTGAAAGATTCCTAGGTGGTTTGTTGTCTTCACAGAAAATTTCTTTCCCTGTCACACTCATTGTAGTTCCTTTGACACTTGTAGGAGACCAGCACACCATGGGTATTGCAGTTATGGGTTCTGAAATACAGATGGAAATCTATTCCCTGTAGTTGTCTGGGTTCTTTCAGGTTTTTTTGCTTCACTCCAGATTTTGCATACCTGATCAATTTTCCACCCATGTTTTTATTCAGGACTTTGTTTTCTCATCAATTCCTGTATGTATCTGATGCTCAGTTTTTCAGGCAGGGATTATTTTTCTTCACAAGCATGAGACATGCAGTGCCTGTGCAACAAACCCTGTTTTGTCAAAGTATAAGCCCTTAAAACAGATATTTTCTTTCAGCTCTGAAAGAACCACACCATATTCCTTTTAAACCTAGAGCAACTCCCCTCCCGGATACTCCATACAGGAAGCCTGGTAAATTATCTGGTCTTTTGTGAAGCTGCAGTGGGTAATTGAACAATTGCTTTTGGGGTGGCAGTGGGGGGAGCCGTCACCAATGCATCTGTTGTTACCTGGTTATTGTTCTAGATTAAGAAACCTCTGCAGGGATGCAATTAAATCTGATGGAAACTTCAACAGTTCAAGAGTTTTTGTATCTTATGCAGATATTAACTGAAGAAATAGTATCAACCTATATGTTTAATCAGGGATAAAAAGTTGTTTGCAGCTTGTGTCTGAGCAACACACTTTAATAATTTGCACCATATTTTTTAAGCTCTTATGAGAGAAACTTCCTAATGCTGTTGCATTGCTTTTTCTTCATACATGCATTTTCACCCAGATTAGAATGAGGATTCCCTTCAATTACATTTTGCTTAAGTGACTCCCCATCATAAATCCAACTGAGCTATGTAATATAATCAGTGATTTCTCTGAAGGTTTGTTACTGTTGTTTCCTACCCATAAATTTCTCAAGGGTAAATGCCCACTGCTGTTTTAAAACATCCCTTTCCTGTTGTGCACAGTATAGTGCTGAAAAGTTTTTTTAGAAAAGGAGGAAAGGGAGATTCCTTTCATTATTCAGATCATTTATTGACATTTTTTCCAACAGAGAGTCTTCCAACCTTTGATGAACGAGATACTACTATGATTCCTCGTATTCCTGAAAGAACAAGGGCAACGTTTGGTAACTGCTATCTCATAAATAATTATTCTATTTTCCATTTTTTAAGAGAATATCAGCTTAGAGGGATCTCATTATATTTTATTAAAAGCTAATAATGAAATTTTGCTCTACTTGTAGATACTTACTGTTTGGTCTTGATAAGGGTAATAATGCATGAGCTCATTTACTTTCAAAGGTTCTTTTCCTCATCTTCTAGCCTTTCCAGTCAGGATGATGCAATTCCTCCAGATGTTATCTATTTTCCAGTAAAAGAGGATTTTATTTAAAGAGATGATAGTGATTCTTCACAGAATCACAGAATACTCTGAGTGGGAAGGGACCCACAAGGATCATTGAGTCCAACTCTGAAGTAAACTGGCCCATCACAACCCTTGCGTCAGCACCATGCTCTAACCAAATGAATTAAACTCCTGTTCTTCATGTGAATTGTGGATAATTTCATTCTAAAATACACTTCTCCTTCATTCCTCATGATTTAATTTTACAGAAAAAAAATTCTAATGTATCAACAACAGCATAAAGTCGTGACTGTCTAAATCCAACTCAGCTTCTTAAAACCATCCTCTCTGCTTACTTCTAGTTATCCATGTTGGGAAAACTTTCTTAAATACATGACTCCTTAGCTGAGTGTTCTTCCTCCTTAACTTAATTGTCGGATGTGGACCAAGTAAGGGACATTGAACCCAAGTATCTGGGAGCGGGTGCATTGCTTGAGCAAACTTTGTTCAATCAGTTTTCTGTCCCCAGTTTCAGAGACACACCTTGACTGTGGTTTTCTGAGAATGAAATATTAACAGGCATTTTATAACCTTCAAACTAGGTTTCTTTTCTTTTTGAGGAAGAGGAGATTAAAACTGCTTTCAAACATGTTTCTCCTTCAATATATGTGCCCTGTATGCAATGATACTTAGGTTAGTGTCCTTTCAGTGTCTGATCATCTAGCTTTATGAAGTATGTGCCCTGTTGTAAACACCTGAGCTACCTGAGTAATATTCACTTGCAGAAAATGGTTCTTCAGAGCAAGGGGGATGAAAACTGCACAGGCTAAGCTGGATCATTTTGGACCTCTCACATTGGTGTAGACCACAGACTAAAAAGTGCTAAGATAACCTTTTCCAGTAAATGATTCCTACTTTTACTAACAAGATTTTTTTTATCTGAATAGTATGAAGATAATGATATTAGATCATTCCCACATAAGAATGAAAGAATTTAATTTAGAAATTGAGTTTGACACAGATGTTCCACTGAGAAAGAAATCCTCTCCTCAGATATTCATGTGTGGCAGAAGAGGAAGACGCAGGTTTTTTGTCTATTTTTGTCCTATTACAGTATGGTGGTGTTAATGGCCATATTCTAGACTGCTTGATGCAGAGCTACAAATTTATATATATATTTTTTTAGAAGTCTTCTTGTGTAAGTAGCCAGGTAACTTTTCCTTTCTTTGCAGGAATTCCGACTTTCAACTTTATTCTTGCATAATTTGCCTTATTCCAAATCAGATCATACTTATGTTCTTTCTGTGCTGTGAAAAGCAGAGCATTTTTTCAATTATTGTTCTGGGTGCTGTTTCTTTTTATTCCAGCTCCAACTGAAAAACAATTCATTCATACCAAACAAAAAACAACCGAAAGACCAAGAGTACCATACACCAAACCTGGTAATGGAGTAGTTCTTTTAATTTTGTGTTTAATCATTCTTTCCCAAGGTTCAGGTTTTTTGCTTCTTAATGGGATTATTCATAGCCAGTTTTGTGGTGAAACAAATGCATTACACTTCAGATAATCAATCCAAAACAAGCCAAAGCTACAGTACAAATAATAGTAAGATATTTATAACATTTATAATGGTTTTGCTCTGTCTATTATTCATAGCAAATGATGACTGAAGTGTAGTAATGTGAGTATTGACAAATTTCAGTGGCTAGGCAGACTGAGTTCTCAGTAATTACTTCCTCGTAATCTTGGGTGCTCCTCTGTGAGCACTTTTTATTTAATCTTTTCTTGAAATGCAACAGAACTTCTTTACAATGTGCTTGTGCAATTAGCAACAGGCATTGTCTGCTGTATTGAAATGACAATAGCTTTAAAAATAGTTATGGAGGGCTGTGTGGCTTCCAATTTTTGGTATAAATGTATAACAGAAGATATGAAATCGATTTTCAAGATATTCTGCTTAGATTGGGACATTTTGTAGGTTTTAGCAAATGCTGCTTCGTTTAGATTACAAATAAATAACATAAGATTTTTCACATTTTCTCCTTAACAGCAATACATCCGACAACTCCACAACCAATTATTACAAAATCTTCTACTACCACTGGTCATTCAAGGGCAACAATGGGTAAATAAGTTTCCTTAACGTTAAGATGCAGTTATTTCTAATTTTTCAGTGGAGAAATTTCTAGAGAACATGTTCCAATGTGGTATTTATACAATACCATTCCACTCTCCTCCGTTCTGCTGCCACATGCATGTGTCTGAGCACAGAGGATTCTCATTTCTACTTTTTCAAGTAAAGCAAGAATAGCCTACACCTTATGTCTGGTCAGAAGTCTGTATTTGTCAGATCTCCAACCAAAATCAGTGGCCAAATTTTTCTTTCAGAGCAAGAATTTTAGCCACTAACTCAACTTATCCTACAGCACACTGCTGGGACTTTTCTGTGTTTTGGCTAGTCATTTTGTTTCAGGTTCCAGGAAGCCATGGAATTGTTATTGTCTTTTTTTCAGGCATTTGAGGCATGCATTTTCTGTGGGCTAAATATGGCATTGGATCATGACTCCTGAAGAATACAATAATAATCTTTTTCCTTTTCTTTCAGCTCCAAAAGAAACACTGCTCATTCCTTCCAAATCCAAAACATCTGTTGGGCCAGAAGTACCACAAACTAAACCTGGTAATTTACAGTTTGTAACTTTAGAAGTGTTACTGTGGCACTGCTTTGGTTCTATTTCTGCTGTCACTGAGTTTTGTGGCCATGGGGCATGCACAATAAGTAGACAGAAGTTTTTGTATCATTGTTCAGCTGAGAATTTGTTCATAAATTATATCAAAGTGAATGCCCAAGAATTGGATCAATTTATTGATTATGGGTTTAGTCGCCATCAAAAAAAGTGAGAAATTCAATTAATTGTAATAAAAATATATTTCTGTGCTCGCATTCAAAAAGTTCTTTTCTTTCGGGGAATTTTATTGTTCTAAATACATCTGATTCAATTTCCCAAGTGCTTTTGAAAATTGTGTTTTAGAGTCTCAGTCCAACATATTTGTGTGCTAAGAGTAGAAGTGCCTTCAATACCAGTGATTTTTGCAGTGTCTATGGTAGATTCAGGGATGCAAAATTATAGAAGGGTGTTGATATCTCAGCTTTACCATGTGGTGATCTATTTCAATAAAAATTGCTAAGGAGGAAGGTAACAGGATAAAAATATGTCTAGTTGAGGAGAGACTACATGTCTGTAAGAGCAGCTCCTGATCTTTCCTCCTCTCTGACCTAACCTCTGAACTGATAAAATTTTAGTCTTAGACAAATAGCTTCATGAATAGTTTAGTAATTCCCCCCCTACTTCTATCTCCTTGTCCATTTTATATGGCCAAAAAGATTTCAAGCATTCATTCAAGAACTATATTCTATCTATATATATATAGCATATATACATATGTACTGTGAACATCAAACTGAACAGTCCAGGAAAGTTATTTCTTTTCTAAATACCCTATTTTGAAAGCCTGTTCAAAAGCCAAGTTAGATTCTAAGTCTCAGTTGAATAAGAGCTATTTCCAATCATGTCATAGTTAACAAGTGCCATCTTTTGGTAACACTACAAATGTAGTTTTAGGGAAAGAATTTTAAAGAACAAAATTTAGAGGCTATTTTTTTTTCCTCTTAAAGTTTAAATCATTATAATGGTGTATATGCAAAAAAGGCTGCTGGTAGGAAAAACTGTAAACAAACATTTACTGTTAAATATAAATAGCACTTTTTAGGCACTGCTCCTTATGCGAGTATTTAGGTTATTTCCAGCTTCCATATTTTAACCTTATTTCTGAAAGACAAAGAGCCATGTAGTGTGTACTCTGCCTGCCAGTCTGCCCTTTCCATCCAATAACTTCGAGACCTTTCAATTCATTCATTCAAATTTCAGTGAGATCTGAAAAATAAATACATTACTAAAAACTTCTAGAATTTTCTTTGAGAAGTGTAAGTTAATACAACAAGTATGACAAAGAGCAAAGACTGTCAGAACTCCAGGTTTAGGGCACGTGTGAAGTCAGAGGGGGCCCAGCAGAATAGTTGCACTGTCTGGTTGTCAGCATGAGAATACATCCAGACTAATCAGAACGTGTCTGTCTCGTGTCTGTTAAAATTGTCCTAGCAGATGTGCAGATAGGTTTTTAGAAAACAATGGAGACAGATCCTTCATGAAATCCAGCTTCTTTAATTTCCCTTCTCACAGAACAATGGTTTATTTTTTATAGCTCCAAGGGCAACACACCTGGGATCAATTAACCTTGTAACAGTTCATGTTGTTGATGGGTCCAAAATAACTTTGAGTAATGAGAATATTACATCAGTTTACTTTTCATCAATCTTTGCTTTCTCTTCTTTTGCTATATGGCTAATCCTACACTTTAATCAACAGAAATACCTTAATACATCTTTGTCATGTTCACTTGTTAGTTACAGTCCAGTGCATGTAAAAAATATTGCTGGTTTTAATTTTCCAACCATTTTTCTTCTCCATGCAATTCTTTACAGAAATAAGTACTACATGTATGAGGCTGAGGAGTCATGTAGAAAGGAATTGCCTGATCATCTTTTCTGATTTTGTCTGATTTATTTATGATATATATCTTACCAGACTCAAAAAGTCTTTTACTTGCATAAAAGCAAGATTTTCAGCTAGATTTCTAGCACTGACTCTTTTGTTTATGATTTGCACAGACAGTTTGAATTTCCTTTCATCTTGTGATGTCTTATATTAAAAGGAAATCATTTGCATTTGATAAGCAGTTATATGTCCATTTTCAGTTCCCAGTGAAACATACTACATTTCACCCAGGCCCAAAATTGGTCAAGCAACTGAGATTCCTTGGTTCGACACAGGTAATTATTAAAGATTTTCTTAAGTTGTTGTATTGAGAATCTGTAGATCTCAAGTGAAATCAGTACAGTTTAATGTTTAATGGTCTGTTCATTATTACCTTTAAAACTGTTTCAAATACATTATATGAAAATTTATTTTTCCCCGTAGCAAATATTTTAGTTTATTGCTCTGAAAATGGGATTTTCTCAGTATTGCCTCTAATATCAAAGATTATACAAAGTTTTTAAACAGTATTAGAGCTGTGTATTGGATACTCATATGTATATGCTGTTACAAACATCGATGTAACTGAGTTCCAAATTTTTCCTTACAAAATCTAAATCTGTAGAACTTCCCCAGTCAAAAATGAGTAATGTGTTCTGCCTTGCACAAGTATTTTCTCTCATGCTTCAGAGAGGCTGGATTAAGTGTTATGGGTCGGACATTAATTGGTCCTGATTATCAAATAGCCAGCTCTACGGAAAAAACCTGATTTTGGGCACAACAGAACAATGACTACTGCTTATGCTTTCAGCTTCCAGTGTGATTTTCACAGATCCCATAACATCTACAGTATCAAAATTACCTTGCAAGTGAAAGGCAACAATAAAAAAATGTTGAGGGTGCCTGATTTCAACCTTGCTGATGACACTGTGCTTCAGCTGCCCTGCACAGTGTCTGCATTGAATGCTCCCCATTGTTTTCTTAGCATATTTTAATGTTTCATAGTTTTATCTAAGTCTTTGGTTTGGGGGGGGTTCAGTTTGGTGTTTTATTTTGAGGTTTTTTGTTTGTTTGTTTTTTACAGAACCTAATTAAATGTCTTAAGGCCATGGATACCTTGCAGAGCTAACTCTGTATCCATATACAGTTGGGTAACTGGCTGTAAATATTTTACATCTTTTTCCTAAACCTACATATGAATGTAACTGGTCAGACTGCATGATGGAGTCATCTGGCCACTAAAGAAACTAGCATTTTCCACGTGCATTTTGGATTAGAACTCATAGAACTCTCATATGTCCATTTTGCTGTATCACATTGGTGCATGGACCTTTTTGTCTGGCAAATTGCACTGCACTGTCCGTGTTCTTTTACACAAAGCATTGAAACAGGACCTTATTTCTTCTAGCACCTCATAAAACTCGTCTCACTTCTGCAAGACCAAAGCCATCGGATAAATCGCAGACCAGACCTGGTAATAATTCTTTATCCAATTTGGGAAGGGGAGGAGATTAAAAAGTTGATTTCATCTACTCTTAGTGGAATTTTAAGTATTGCTGGGAGTTAAAAAAGGGGATATTTTCCAATCAATTAATAAGTCTAGTGTAAAAGCCTTTCCAAACCAGGGGAAAAAAACCCAAAACAAAACAAAAAACAAAACCAGAAACCATAACTATGTGTATCATCACAGTAGGTGTTACTTCTTCTTCTCTAGTATGGAATTCTTGGCATCACACAGAAGTCTATTGGGTGCTCTTCTCATGGAGCTTCTTTCTTTTTTCTTCTTTTTCCTTTTGAAACTCTCTCACAGCTTTTAGTAAAACCACACTAGCACCAGCCAGAACAAAAGCACCTGGACTGCCAAAGTGGATTGAGCCAACAACAGGTAGAGTTCTGGATTTGGTGTGGGTTTTTTTTATTTTTCAATACAAGACTGGAATGTGACTTCCCTAAGTCATCTTCAGCCCTGAAAAATATCTCATGGTGTTTTTTTTATAGAATGTAATTCCTCAGAGTGCCATGATTCTACTGATTTTGTTATGTAATTCCTGAGGGTGATTATGAAATTATATTGGCACTCAGTCTGTGTAAATTTACAGATTGATTATTGTGTGGCTACTGTTTACTAATGTTTTTCTAAATGTTAGATCCACAATAATTACTGGAAAATTATTTATTGGAAAGGTCACCCATTTGTTTTAGTCCAAGTCAGGAGGCTTGGTAGGGTTACTTTAAAGGCAAGTATCTTGCTAGTTACTCTCTATGCACGTGGTGTGTTCACATCAGACCTACCCACATTCAGACCATGCAGTATTTGGACTGTGCAATATTCAGGCTTGGGCACTTTAGCACCAAAACATCCCATGTTGGTGGATGGCAGATGACAGGGAGAACTTCAATTTACATATCCTTAAACAAGCAGATAACAAATGTCCCTAACCACAAAGGTTTATTCAAAGTACAGGTCTACTTGGGGTAACAATAATTTAACTTTTTTTAGTTGTACTTGATTTTTCCATCCAATCAACATTATATCTTCAGTGTTAATTCATAATGGATCCATGTTTTTTTTACCTAATAGAGCATTAATTTATTACACCAATACAAATAGCATTGGGGATTTTTTTACACATTCATTGGTTAATTAAATATATAATTTTGGGATTCTTCATCAACAATTCAAGTTTAAAATAATATCAAAAAATAAATAATGTAAACATTCAAGGCAAACTTTTGGCTGAACCCCCACTAAAAGTGCTCTTGTCCCATATTATTGCTGGCTCCTGTTATTATTTCTGTGCTAGCTAGATTAGGATAGCCTGAGTGATATTCCGTCCATTCTAAACAGTTTTGCCTGTGCAATGTTTATTTCTGGTATATTTGGTAATTTAATAACTGTTGCTGATCACAGAATGTCTTGAGCTACTCATTCCTATACAGTTTCACAAACCCACCATGCTGTTAGAAATGGTAAAAATTCAGAAGAGATAGTTGTACATTCAAATTGAATTAAATTCAACCTGTTTAGAATATGACATACATTTCTATATTACATATGGAGTGAATGCCTTCATTAGTGGTACGTGTTCTTTGACCTTTTATAGTCCTCCTGGTAAATTAAATGAGGCCATCAAATTCCAGAACATCAGAGCCAGTTAAAGCATGAAATGCCCAGTTTCTGTAGTTGTGGGTCAAAAGGTTTTGTTGTTCACTTGTGCTGGAGATCACCTTAGAAGACAGCTTTCTAATGTCTGATTACTGGAATAGGAGAATGTACACAGGTTTCCAGGAGGGATCACATTATGAAATTATGCACACAATTACATTGCACAGTACCTTGAGCTTTTCTCTTCTCCCCTATAGTCAGTCATAACCTCAGCAGAGGTATTGGTAGGTTATAAAAAACACCAGAAAAAAATGAATACATGCTAAGTAAATCAGTGGTATAAACATGTTATATGGAGGGCTTTGTGCTTAATGCTGGTTTAAGGTGCTGAAGTATTGTTTTAAGCAATCACTTTGTGAGTGGCCCTCTTGGTATGCCCACCATTTGGTATTATTTCCATGTCTTTATAGTAGTGCCTGTTGCCAGGAAGAACTAGGGCTTCATTGTGGTAGATGGTGCCAAAAGTCACCACAAAATTACTGTCTCCTGTGGATGCTGTGTGTACTCACTGGTAAATAACTACCTTCTTTTAGAATTCTGCTGAAAATTATACTTCCAGTAGGGGTTTCCATTGCCAAGTTACTTAAGCATATTTTTTCTCTAAGCTAAACAAACATGTTGTAGATGTCTCTTAGCTACATTTTGTGTCCTGCCAAGTGAGTCCTTTAAGTCAAACTTGGTATCCAACGCACCTAAGAAGATTTGGCCTTTGTGACCTCCTGCTCACTTCTTTGTACCTCCAACCCACACTGCCACAACAACTCATTGGCACCTTTCTGTGAGTCTGCTCCTTTCTCCTGAGAAGTGTAAGAGAAATCACCGATGAATTTCGTACCTTTATGACACCATGAGAGGGGACTGCAGCTTGTCACAACTTTTCAGTCTGTACTTTGCTTGATAATCAGTAAGTGAAATCCCAAGTCTTCTGTAAGGCAAGTACATCACAGTATTGCACCAGTGTCTGAGACACAAGGCTGACTGTGCCCACCAAAATGAGTTTGTGCAAAAAAGGATTCAGGTAACCAATTAAAGAAATCTTCTGTATCTCTCCTGAGCAATATGCAATTAATTATCAGTTGCAAAAGAATTCCTAAGTCTGCAAAAGAGACTTAGGAAAGAATGTTATAATCTGGATGTTATAAATGTTACCAGCTGAGCAAAGACAAAAAAAGTTCCTTTTTCAATATTTTTCTGTGGATCAAAATCCTGAACTACTGATCTAAGATGATCAGAATTTTTAACTGGGCTTTTAGGAATATGCCATATATGTAAAAATGTGTTTTCAGACTTACCTTTAGATGTTACATCACTTAATCTTGGACATTGCGTTTGGGTCTTTTAATTCCTTGCTGACTGGCACTGCTGTTGAACGTCCTCCACTTCCTGACGGGGCTCCTTAGCCTCAGAGCAAAATGTTTCCCCCCATGCAGAGAGTGCTTGGCAGCTGCAGGGCCCAGATGATAAGGAGTGGAATTTGTTTTTTCCAGCACCAGCACATGGGATTGTGGCTGGTTTCCTGGCAGGCCTTTCAGTCTCCTGGCCAGCTGTAGTGCCAGGTGGTAAACTTGACTGTGGAAAAGAGGCAGGGATTGCTTCCGCATGACCAGCATTCCTTTTAGGTTTTTGACATATTTTAGCCATTTTCTCTAGAATATCATGTTATTCAGATGCCTTTTCATGTTAGTGTATGTATCGTACCTTGCTGGGTTGTTTTTTAATTTAATCCTAACCACATAAATACTCCTCCTGACTACTGAGCTTCCTGACAAATGTCAGCAACCAAATTTTGAGCAACATTTCCATTTCTCTCATGAAAGGGAGTCTCATGAATTTCATTAAAATGGCCATTAACTTTGTGTTCTATTTTCTTTTTATTTTTTAAACTGTGTGTGTATAGCCAAGTTCTAGAGGAACTCAAGTATTTCAGTTATTTTATCAAGGGCACTTTTTCCATCATTTCCCTTAAAATGATCCACCCTTCTAATAGTATTCCTACAATTAAAGACAGAAAGGTTCCAGACCCCATTAATGTTTCCAGGAAAAAATATACAATTCAAAGAAGACACAAAGATATGTACAAGTAATAGATCTATTCTCTATTCTGTTATAGGTTTGGATGAATGTGAAAAGTGCTTTTAATAAGCAAGTTCCAATAGGGAGAATAAAGCAAATGCCATGACAAATACAGCAAAATTTGGATGTGGCAGTCCCTCATGTGAAAACACAAACTTCTATTTTTGTGTTTTATTTGTATTATTAAATACACCTTTATTTACTTTAAAGTGTGTTGAAATACACAAAATAGGAGATTTTGTCAACATGAAAGTATTGTGGTTTGAAACTTTGACTTCTGTTTCATTACTACTTTATATATGACAGAACAGCAGTGCATGTTTCTGAAAAGGAAAAAAGTTATTACTTTCATCTAGAACATAGACAATATTTTGTTCACTCTCAGGTGATATAACTCAAAAAAGATTATGATTCTAAATTAGATTCTAAGGAGCAGGATAGAGATAGGTTTTTTCTGTAGAGACTGTAACATGCAAAACTAATTTAGACTTGTAACATACACTTGGGTGATTTAGTGTGAGTTAGGCAATGTGCTACCACATTTTATTACTGTCTTCACTGAAGGGTGAGCTGAGAAACTAAACACGCTCTAATTATACCTCATGATGTACAACATTATTTTAATTTTTTTTAAGGCTGATGCTGTTCTTCTCATGCCTTTTCTTCCTTGAACATCATTCACATGAAACATTGATTATCATTCTGGCTCTTTGTATAGCTGAAGATCTAATTTATTGGTTTACTTACCTGAAGACAAATTGCAGTAATATAAAACCACATGATGTGTTCAGGTATTTTAGACACAGGTACCAGGTCATCTGCATCCTGTTCCCAGCTTACTGCAAGTCTCATTACTTTAATCTTCAGTAAATTATTTATCAGTTATGGAGTGTGGATTTGTAAGGAACATGCAATAAAACTGGTCAAACAGTAAAGAATTTGAAAAATTATCTGTTTCATACCATTAAAATACTAGTGAAATATCAAAACAAATTGAGAATTAGATTATAAATCTATGAAATCTTTAGCTGAAATGATTAGGTCATGTTAGAACATGATTGGAATTTGATAATTAGAGATTTATTTTTTTTAAGTATAACAAATTTTTGTCTTACATCATGAGCAAGGGTGTGGGATTTTATTCCCACAAACATAATAAAGTTGCAATGCATCTTCTTGCTTTATTATATATACAGTTTTTATAAAGCAAATATACTTACTTTTTGTAGAGAAAACATATTAATTTAACAGTTTGGCTGTCCTATAAATACCAGCATGTGAAACAGTTGTTCTGCACCAGGAGTTGTGTTGATCTTTTAATGCCACTTACTTTTTTAAAAAATGTGTTTATATAACTTTTAAGTGGGGCTTACTCTTATATACAAACTGGATGTTGTGTTTACTTTTTCTCCTGTACTCCAAAAACGGTAAATATACTTGGTCCAGAATTGCTCTAACCATTTAATATGGAGGATGACCAGAGATCTTATTATTCACCCTTTGCAAAAATCAATGGATA